>JAVTVY010050825.1:0-276067 GCA_036873755.1 Hanleya hanleyi
AGTTATTGCCACCGGTACTGTATATCATTGCATGAAAAGTACAGGCTATATAAGGTTTCTCACTACCATAGAGAATAGAATATGTGAACAGAAAGTATCTGTCAAAATTATACATTTCCAATGTCTACTAACTGTTTATCTAAGATTGTCAAACATCTGACTTCAGCAATACTTGATAAAAATGTGTTATGACTTTATATGTATATTTCACTGATTTCTTTTATCTCTTTATCTATACTGTATGTATAGAGAAATACCAAACTAAATTCGAGATTCATCTGCTTTGACACATTTCATGAGTACTCAGCGCTGTCTTCCGTAGTTACCAAGTTCCGTAAGGTCCGAATTTTGTTCATTATTATTACTGCTTTATCATATGTGTCAGAACAGAATTCTCGCTTATGGAGTTCTGTAGGTATTGAAAAATACCAATCTCAATTCGAGGTTTTCTGTTTTGACACATTAACATAGCCACGTTACTGGAGTGTTTCGACCCTGAATACGGATTCTACCTACAAGTGGCCATATGCTCACATGATCTTGTTCGTATGTCTTTCGTATAACGATTCTGGCATGATGCGAGACATACATCAGAATAATACCGCTGAGATCCATAGTAGTGTTAAAGTAGTAAGAATACTCTTCATCAGCCGTGCCTATACGAATTCCTAGCTCCTGTTAACGACGGACCTCCAGTACAGAAGAGAGACAACAATAATGACGACTTGACTCCACTATAAGAAACAGCGCTGTTTAAGAAAGCGCATGAAATGTGTAAATCCGATAAAATCGAATTGAGACTAGTATTTTTCAATACCTGCAAAAGATCATCAGCGAAAATGTTGTCCCGACATCTCTGATAATAAAACAGTAATAATTTTGCACAGAACTTGGGCCTTATGTACCTTGAAAACCACAGAAGACATTAGAATTACAAGCGTCCAATCCGTCAACCATAATTCAGCCGTCGTCCATTAGAGAATATCCGCGTCCATAATCCAAAGACCTATTCCATATTCCATATAACAGTATTAGCACCAAATTCAAAAAGACAATCATAGTATACATAAACATAGGCTTAGAAGAAATAGCACTGGTAACCAGCGTACACATGAAATGTGTCAAAGCAGATAAATCTCTGTGATTGGTATGTTTCAATACCTACTGCAGAAATATCTCTAGGAGCGATAATTCTGCCCTGACACCATGTACGAAACAGAATAAGAGAGATAATAATATTGGAGATTATATATCATAAATATTAATAGAGATGGAAGTCGCTAACGACAAAAGGCAAGACACGACGTTATGACCCATGTAGCGTCACGCCGAGGTTAGGCAGCGAACCATTTCTTAACATTGGAATGCTGTATTATTTTATGCACGGAGATTTACATGTGATGATTTGTGTTTGCAACTGCCTCTTTAACTCCGAGACAATAACATCTTCAAAATTGTTTGGATATTTTGTATTTTGAAAGCCACAATGCTAATTATTTTTCGGGTTTTTCAGTAAAGCCAATGTTACAGTATTACCCAGTGCCTATAACCTTGACCTGGCGTCACGTGGGCAATGGCGTCCTTTTGCGCCTATCATGTCCACTAGGATGTGGGTATGCCTTCTCGGAGGGTTCTCTGTTGAAAATGGAGTTCGCCAAGGAGGATTTCTGTCTCCTCTGTTCTTTAATGTCTACATACATGAACTCGACATAAAAATATCTCGGTCCAATTTAGGATGTAATGTTTTCTTCGGCCACGCTAAGGACTTATGCCTTATTAGTCCCTCTGCTAAGGGCCTTTAGAATCCACCTGATATATATTTTTGCGACTGACAATAATGTTGCCTTCATCATTAGGAAATGCTTATGCATGTGTTTTCGTCCAATGACCTGAGAGCACACTCTGTTAAACTGTCTGGCTCACATCTGAATTACGTTGACGACGCCAAATATCTTGATCATTTTATCTTCAGCGATCTCACTGACAGTTATATGTCTGTGCAAACTAGAACATTATGCATTCGTGCCAACATTTTGGCTCGAAAGTTCTATATGTGTCTGAAGATGAGAAGAATCAACTTTTGTCGTCGTGCTGTACCAGTATCTATTGCAGCCATCTGTGGTCTTCGTACTCGTCATGTAACTGGGAAAAAACTGCGTGTCACATACAACAACGTATTTCGCTGGTTATAATGCACTTCCCGTGCAATTGTAGTGCTACTTACATATTTGGGATTAACTCTGTACCCAGCTTTAATGAGATTATTCGACGCCAGATTAATTCTCTACAGAACAGACTTATGTCGACAGAGAACTTCTTACTTACAACTTTGCGGCTTTCCGATTTGTCTCAGACTTCGCGTTTAGTTTGTCATTGGTCTCTACAAATCTATGTAACGCGCTATTAATTTGTCTTTTGGCTGCAATCTTATTATTAATTTGTTCATCTTATAGATCATGTTTCTGAAATAAATAAGTATTATTATTCTATTGAAGGGTTCTATCTCGGGGCTGTCCTATTGTCCTTATGAATTATAGGCTTGGTCCATGATGAAAGATATTCCAGGGATATACATAATTTATGCTCCCAAAAATATCTGAAACAACTGCTGTGAGGTACATGAGTACATATAGTGATATTATAATAAAACGCCTATACTCAGGATGTTGTGGGATCGGGACATACCAGGAGATATGTTTATAGACATGTATTTGTATTGCAGTGATCTATTTAATGCTGTCAGAAAATTAGATAAATAACTGATGTAAAAACTGATGCTCACAGCACTCTTTCATCAATTTTGTACCTTTGTGCCACTCTGCGTCTTCCCGTATGTTTTGTGGGTATTTTGAAACGATCTCCATTACAATTTTAAACTAATTTGCACGTTTGACAAAACAATATACAGCTACGACGTCAAATGACTCTGAATGTCTAAATCACGGAACTAGATTATTTTTGGTGGCTGATATCCGAGAAACCCGTTCTCTAATGCAGTAGTCAGTGTTTGTTACCTAATGTCCTATGGTGAATGACGCTCGTTATATTGAGGATTTAAAAGGTAATCCTACCAAATATTTGCCGAAGTATTTGACCGATTACTAAATTCGACGTAAGAACCTTTTTTGGCTATTTAACAACGAAGTATTTCACCCAGAAAAAACTTTTGACATAGTTTTCAGTGCGTTTGACGCAATTTAATTGTATTTTGGAGATGGCCCCTCTATGACGTCACAGATCAATGACGTCATAATACTTTTTGATATTAGACGATCGAAGAACCTCTGCGCAATCAATTGACACCAACCATTTTGCCATATGCCTGGTACGAGTGAAGATATAGTCATTTTAATACGTATACTCCCATTTTAAAAGTAGAAAGATGCAATCCAATCGTTCTTGTATTTCCTATTTTTTCAGCATACGGCAATACTTTTCACCATCACATCCTACCTCATCTGAAAGAAGAGAGTCTAAGCTTTCAAATGATATATAGTTTGCCTCTGTGTACGGGGGGTGCATTTTACTCCTAAAATGAGGCGTTTTTTGCCAATCGCCGCTCGTGTATATTATCATACCATTTTCTTCCATCGACAATTCTTGTTTACTCGCAATACAAAGATACGAGAAAACAAATTCCAAAACAAAATTAATTGTTATTCATTCATTATTTTTGTTATGTTTTTAATTGATTTATTCTTTAGTAAATAGTGTACATTTGGACATTGATACATACATTAAAATCGACACATCAAAGGAACAAGAAAACACAAGTACGTAAATTACACACCAAAAGAAGCGGGGAAAACAGAACAAAACGAACGAGACCTAAATTAATCTGACATTAAACTGTACTTGTAGTCGTTAAATATGTAGTGATTTAATCATTACGTTTTTCTATTCTAAATATTTGACGATACATTGCTAATAAAGCAACCATACTTGGTACCTGGTTTGCGAGACTGTATCTATACATATATATATATATATATAATATTTTTTTGCCGAAACTATGAAATGATTCATCATTTATTATTTTACAACAAGGGCGTCTAAAATTGCTGGATATAACATGCAAAGGCGATAGAACTAGACGGCAATCAAATGATATATGCCAGTCACTTAATTCCCTCCAAAGCTTCTCACAACGAGAACATTCAACAAACAAGTGTAGAATACCTCGGAGTTGTTTCAACAGAAATTGCATTTATCATCGTCTACTAACTTGATCTTGAATAAAAATGATTTTGCTGCCAAAATTCGATGTACTAATTTAAATTGAAGTTTTGTTTCTATTGTTGTTGTAAATGGTAAAAGATATTTTTCCACGTGTCCAAATCAACGGAGTCAAGAAAAATCTGGTTCCATTTCCGTTCCCACACATAAATTTGACTTTGTTCTGATTGTTTCATGAAAATACTGTATAATGTCCTGCATCCTCTTGATGGGACAAGAAGGGTAGACACTATTCTGGGAAAGTATGGTCGCATTCCTTTTGGTTTGAAATTTTGAATTAATTGTATTTTCCAATCTTTTGGTATCGACGCTATCATACCTTGTAAATCTAAATAGGTGCCGCGTATTTTGTGAAGTTCTCGCAATTGTATAATATAAAATACACCATTATTACCGATTATGTCATCTAAGTATCGGATCCCCCTATCCTCCCAGTGCTCAATATGCTTAACTTTTATTCTCCCATTAAACCACAGAGGCTGTTCTAGCACGTCACATTCGTCAGACAGGAACAGTTTTGCATCGTCTACCCAGGATTCTTGAAACTCAACTACTTAGATAAAGAACTGGACATTATTAATTTACCTCGAATCCTGAATGATCCAAAGGTACGCAACACTGTACCAAACTATTTTAAGTTCACAGAACCTTCTTGCATTTCATATAAGTATAATCTATAGCCACCGAAATATTCAATTACTCTAATGCTGTCAAGGAGTTTGACTGGAACTTATACACGTCAGGGGGCTATAGTTGTGATTGTGAATCGTCGAACTTTATCTATACACCATGCAAACATGTTGTGACTGGTGACCTTGATGTGGTGAGTGATAAGGACCTAAGATTACTCCTGATGAAGGGACCTAAATATAGACAGCCGAGAAATATAAATCTGAAGGCCGACCAGAAGATAGTCCTGTCTGCTTTGGAACAGTACGTTATTGATTGGTCTAAGCGAGAAAAAGTTGAACCTACAGTACTCGCTGATTGGCTGGACCTCACCAAGAACAAGGTCGTTGAAACAATTCGTCATATTGACAAAGTACCCTTCCCCAAGCAAAACAAGTACTGAGAAGCCCCAATTCGCAAGAAGTTCTAGCAAATCTCCAGAATAAATTCGTCATATTCCCAGCAGACAAAGCTCCAAATAATATAATATTCATATGTAAATATTACTATTACCAGGTGCTGGTTGAAGAATTGAATGTAAACATATCGTCATCAAATACGTCTACTTACTCTCAAACTGCATTTACTCTGGAAGATTTATTTAACAATCACAAAACGTTTCTCAGGGAAAGAGGTATTTGTCTTCCAACCAAACATAACGATATACCAAAAGTATACTGGACTCCCAAGATGCATAAATCACCATACAAAGCTAGATTCATAGCTGGTTCTAGAAGCTGCACCACCAAGCTTCTTTGACCCCTGTTGACGAGGGCCCTTCAGGAGGTAAAGGCATTTTGGGAAAGGTATTGCGCCACTATTTCTAAAAACTCTGGCGTTGAATGTATGTGGATATTGAAAAAACTCAAAATGTCTTACGGAAGAACTTGATGCTAAAGGTCACATACCGTACAGACATGTATCCACATGGGATTTCTCGACTCTCTATACTACAATCCCTCATCAGGATCTTATTGACCGTCTAAGTTCATTAATAGTATCTGTGTTCAAGAAAACTGATCGTAGATATATTAATGTCGGAAGCCATAAAGCATTCTTTAGCTCTACTACATACAAGAGATATCATTCATGAAATGTTTCTTTGTTTATAGAGTTGCTTGTATTTCTCATTAAAAATATCTATGTGAAATTTGGCAACACAATATATCAACAGCATATAGGTATTCCAATGGGTACTAATTGTGCACCCCTATTGGCTGACCTATATCTGTTCTCTTATGAATATGACTATAAGCAGGCGGTTTCAAAAACCGATCCATTCAAAGCCCGTTCCTTCTCATTCACCAAACGCTATCTAGACGAACTTCTCGCTGTGGATAATCGCTATATACATGATGCAGTGAAGGATATATATCCACCTTCACTGGATTTGAAGGAAACTACAGATAACCCTACAGACACATCATATTTAGACCTATATCTCTATAAAAATGAAGCGGGCCTTCTCTCTCGTCGACTGTATGACAAAAGAGATGATTACAATTTCGACATCGTAAACTATCCCTTTCTGGACAGTAATATTCCAGTGGGACCTGCATATGGCGTATACATATCTCGCTTAGTAGCATTTGCTAGATCCTGTGTTAAATGTGACGATTTTAATCAACGTCACAAAACATTGTTCAGAAACTTATAAAACAGGGCTATTCCACCAAGCGCCTCCACTCAAAGTTTCTCAAATTTGGCGATACATATCGCATGCTGATAGCAAAATACGAACGTAGCGTGCAAGATCTATGGCGCTACGTTTCGTAACTTGTGTCTAATTCCGCCTAACCCGGGGCTAGGGGCCGTATGAACCCATGTACTTCAAGATCCTCATGGTACTCATATGAACAGTCACAATCAAAGCGTGACTGAGATACATCATTCTTTAGATGACGACTTTACAACGAATATTATGGATTAAGAATACTGATCAGCGATACGGATTTGATATTTTTGGAACATCATGATGTCTTGCCGGCATCATTGAAAACTGTTGACCGCTTCTCTCTTGCAGGAAACAAGCCTATGTTTTTGTATACTGTGATTGTCTTTTTGAATTTGGTGATAATACTGTTATATGGAATATGGAATAGGTCTTTGGATTATGGACGCGGATATTCTCTAATGGACGACGGCTGGATTATGAATGACGGACCAGACGCTTGTAACCCATAACATTTCTCCAAAATGGGGTTCTTATCTTTTTTATGACCTGACCATAATATTCAGCTCATAATTAATAAACGCAGCATCATTCAAATAAATTCCAGGAAAAGTTCTCTAATTAGACTGTTTCTTCTGATCCACGCCAACTTTAGACGTTTTGTAAAGTAAAGTCAGTCATCTGTAGCCCCCTAATTCGTATCTTTTACACGTGGTTATACCATGACTTTATCATTACTGTTTTTCCATATAAAGCGAAGCAATATTCTTTCTATCTCTTTAAATAGTCCAATGTCTGGATTGGGTAGGGACATTAATAAGAGGTTAATTTTCGGTAAGATCATTATTTTTGTAATAACATTTTTCCATTATACGTCAAGTCTCTATTTCCAGATTCCGAGAAGTTTTTCCATCTTTGCTATTTTCGTTGGGAAATTAAGTTCAGTCATTTTCCGCAGGTCTACTGAAAAGTGAATATCTAACACTATAAATCTCTCACCCAGTCAAATGTACTTCCTGGTCCTTGTTCCTCATTGTTTTGAGACCTGATAATTTATGGAAGACAGAAAGGATGTGCAGGGTTTCAAATATGGATACTTTAGAACCATCCAGACCAAGTATAGTGTCGTCAGCGTATTGAACACTTTTGTACTCCTTGTTGAAAATATTTATTTCTTTGAGTTATGTCTTACTAAAATACCTAAGTATAACACATGATTATGTATCTTTTTACTGTAAAACATTTGTATCCACTGTTGCATTGAAGGCCCAATATTAAATATATCTAGAACTTCTCAATAAATTCCCAAGAGATCGTATCAAATGCTTTTTCAAAATCAATTGTCAGGATCATACCAGGTATGTTTTGTGATTGGGTTTCAAAAATGATATCATACAGTAATCGAGTATTTTCCCCTATAACCCTCTCAGCTACATATCCATTTTGGTCATCAGATATTATACTACTAAGGACAGTTTTTATTCTATTAGCTATTGTTGCCGCCCCTAATTTGTATGTCACATTTAATAAAGATATTGACCTCCAATTTTTAAGATAACATCTTTCCTTCCCAGGTTTTGGAAGGCACGTTATCACTCCAAGTTTTTGTATTGCTGGTACTTCTCCACTTTTATATGCAAAGTTTATTGATTTTAATAATATTCCACTCAAGTCTATCCAAAAGAATTTAAAGAAGTCAGCTGTATATCCATCTAACCCTTATTCCATTTCATATATTTTAAAGTGGCTAATAATTCCGATTTTCTTATTTCCCCTTCAATAGATTGTTTTAAGTTTTCTGTGAATATTTCGAACTCGCACACTTTCAATGCATCTCGAGTCGACTTGTCTTCTCGGTTCCATTTTTGACAATAAAGATTTTCATAAAATTCCTTTTTGATCTTAATTTGTGATTATTTGATCTCCCACTCTTATCTCTTGTATATATATTAATTGGTAAAAATAAACAAACAAACCTCCTTATAATTGGTATAATTTATATTGTCTAAGTTGCAAATATAAGAAGTCGATTTTCCCCCTGACTCATACCATCTAGTGCTTATCTTATTATGATTCCCTCTATTTTTCCTAATTTCCTCTAGTTCTATTTCAACAGTCTTTAGGCTATCATTTGCAAACGTATCTGTCGGGATTTGTTGCAGTTGCATCTCTAAACCTTGTATATTCTTTTTCAACTGATCTTCCGATTCTCTAGCCTGTTTTTTTGTTTGTTGACCGATTCTGTCTTACAGGAAATTAACCTAGTTTTATGTTTTATCCCTTTAATTTGGTGCTAATGTTATTATATGAATTAGGTCTTTGGATTATGGACGCGAAAATTCTTTAATGGACGACGGCTGAAAATTGAATGACGAACTAGACGATTGTATTTTATTCATTAATTATTCAATTTTGACGTTAGAAATGAGTTCGCAGTACATACATCGGTAAGATATGACGATTGCTCACGTATTGCCTGTAGCAGTAACGATCAGTATAAACAGTACCCCAATGTCGATCGTGATGACCTAACCAATCAAGAGCTTATATTGAGTCGTCTACGATTGCTAATATGCAGGTCAGTGGCGTTAATTTCAGAGAAATTGTTTGCTGACACGGACCGGTAAACATGACAGCTATTTTTGAGCTGGGCTATGCCTCGAATTTGGTTGTTATATATTGTTCATTACAATATATATGATGAATATCAGATTAAACTTATTTGATAGAATATGGTCATCTTTTTCGCAGTCGAGAAAATTTCAGACTTTGAAGCATAACTGCAGTACGGGCAAGATGATCCTGTGAATATTTCTCGGACAATTCGTGAAGCTTCAAATGATTCCTAATTGTTTGTAGCTTTGTCAGACGAACTGTCTTCTAGTATGGTTACAGAACATTTGCCGTATCTCCAATATATGCAACTTCCAGGTCAGTTCATAGCGAATTAAACACGAATATTATCTGGGTGAGAATTAACTGTAAACACGTTGTGGTTGTTGATAGTACCTCGGTGGGTTGAGTTTTATCGTCCATTTTCACTTACTGGCATATTGAAGACGTGGCATGCTTGTCAAAATGCCTGTCCTACTAATCACTATATTGTTCACGTACATTGTCAGCTGGTTTTGGTTCTTGTGGTGAACATCTCTTATCGCTACCGGTTGCTGATACCAGTGTTGATGTCAAGACGTTTAGAATTCTGCGGTCTGGCTTCGAACAACCTGTTTTCAACTAGTTCTTCCCAAAGTTAACATTGCCTGGTTTCCACAATTAGCCCTATCAAATTAACTCGCTCCAAAACGTGTACAAATTCCAAGTAAAGACGAGCAGGTACAATTAATCAAATATTACTTTACAATAAGTGGCCATCCATTTTTGTAATATGACGCAATTGATCAACTGTCCATAGTTACCGGACTGCCGTAATACATCAGTATGGAGTTTATTCCCATTATTGACGCGGACATTTGTTCCCAATGACGGCTGAATGCTGAATGACGGATCTGACGCCTTATGCATGAAAAAAAACAATATATTGTTAATATGTTCCTTATTGACGATGGTATACTGTATAATAAATACTGATTTGCTAATGCTGATATACATCGGAAGTGTGCACTTCTAACACTTACCATCGATTGGACTTCTTAGTGTATTGGATTTGTGCATGAACGTCGCCTCTGTGGTCGTGATTTCCAGCGATGATATACCAGATATTGTAGAGCCGGGGATGTGTGAACACCTTCTCGTATGTCTCCTGGGTAATCAAGGTGAAAGTACATCTATGACAGATTGTCCTAGAATAGAATTACGGTCCAATATGAGACACATCGGACATGCTTGATGCAACCGTCATGCATAAACAATTTTTACGTTTGTGTTGATTATATTTTTCACGTGACGCCCGCAGTAAAATAATTAATCCTGTTTTGCATTTTCATCATTTTACGCCAAATTTGAGAGAAATGGATTGGAATCACTTGACAGTGAAGCCTTATAAACATATGACTGCATACTCCTGCTTTAAATATGTTGACATTTTGTTTGCATTCTAACTGGTCGAGGGGATTTGTGGTTTCCATGACTGGGATGAGTTAGAATTCGCTCTTGGCAATATGACAACCACGTTCCAAACCGATATTCTGTAAGATAATCAAGCTTTTGTATTATAAAGTGTAATTATAAATTTGGCTTCGTTTTTCATATTTTGCTCAAACTTTTCTAGGCCGAAATTCAATATGTAGACTAAGTAAAAATACAATTTAGACATAGAAGACCTGGTTTCCCCTTTTTGCTGGTAAACTCTGCAAAAATACCAAAATACGCTCAGGAGTGTTTTAATCTACCAACGATCAATCCATTTTCATGTGATTGTCCATTATTTCGAGTGAGAAACTTCATTAAGCAGACATAGCAAAAAATCCAATTTAGAACTGAAATAAAAGTAATGACTGTTGCACACAAAAGGAGTTTTTCCCAGAGTAAACGTAACAGGCTCTTTCTGGATTAAGACAGATTTAATAAACTCAATGTATCCTCTGGACTTTGGATCATGCAAGCAAGCCTATAATTACCCTAATGGAATATTGAAGCCAGACAGTTTTATATGAATGGTCATGTGAGACCGTACTATACCATAAAGATGGGAAGTCACTGCCCCACGCCACCCAACGCCACACTCTTCAAAACGCAAATGTTACATTTAACATCTAGAGTGTTGGAGGAGGGAAACATTTAGAAAGTGTTGTTTCACCACTTTTAAGTGTTGGATGCAACAGCTTAAAATGTTGCATTTAACACTTAAAAGTGGTGAATATAACATTTTCTAAATGTTTTCCCTCCTCCAATCCTCTAGATGTTAAATCTAACATTTGCGTTTTGAGAGTGCAGATCGGATTACGGTATAACCTCCAGCGTTAAAACTGAATATAATTTCCGTACGCTCTGTTATGGGCGCCCATTCAAGTCTAACATACAAACTTCAAATTAACAAACACACTCTGAAGACAGACACATACTTTCAAACGAACAAATCAACTACCGGCGTTGTATGATGAACAACACGGTCAGAATTTTGGGGTATAGATGTGACGTACCTAAAATAGGAGGGTCAAAAGGACCCAAAATGTAGGGGTCAAAATGGATATTGACCGAAACATTTTGGGTCTGTCACGTCTACACCCAAAAATATCTGGTCAATTTGACCCAATCCTTCTAACAGTGAAGTCTTGAACGTATTACCTATCTAATTACTCGTTAGAAAGTACGTCTTTTCATTCAAAGCTTAGTTGTTCGCTTGCATTTAGTTTTTGTGACATGAATGGCCCCGACACATAGTTGGCCCGTCAGAATTTTTGGGTATAGACTTGACGTACCCAGAATAGGAGGGTCAAAAGGACCCAAAATGTATGGATAAAATGGATATTGACACAAACATTTTGGGTCCCGTCACTATAGACGTGACGTACCCAAAATAAGAGGGCCAAAAGGACCCAAAATGTATGGGTCAAAATCGATATTGACCCAAACATTTTGGGTCCCGTCACTATAGACGTGATGTACCCAAAATAAGAAGGCCAAAAAGACCCAAAATGTATGAGTCAAAATGGATATTGACCCAAACATTTTGGGTCCCGTCACTATAGACGTGACGTACCCAAAATAAGAGGGCCAAAAGGACCCAAAATGTATGGGTCAAAATGGATATTGGCCCAAACATTTTGGGTCCCGTCACGTCTATACCCAAAAATCATTCTGACAGTGAAGTTTTGGACGTATGACCTATCTAATTAATCGTTTCAAAGTACGTCTTTTCATTCAAAGCTCAGTTGTTCGTTTGCAGTTAGTATTTGTGACATGAATGGCCCCCCATATACACTTCACCTACCCTGAAACGAATATCGTTGACGCCAATCACTCCACCAGAGTAGAAATTGTCGCCTAATGAGACGACAAAATCCGGGTGGATAGTTTCTGCTATCATTCCCATCTGAAACGCTACATCTTTTTCAATCTTGGTGTTATAAGGGTATTGTGTTCTCCCTCCCCAATCACCAACCACCAAAAAGCGTAATGAGTCGGAGTCTGCAAGATATAGAGAAATAGACAAAACCAGTTGAGGGTAATTTAGAATGTTTACTGTTATCGGATTGTTCTCATCCTCAGAAATATCACATTAAGCTTAAAATTTACAGAAATATTCTTTATGTTATTATTCACACACACATACGCTGAACAATAATCCATTATGATATAATGTTATGGAAATATTCAGTGTCTTATTGTGGGGTGGGGGAGGGGCACGGGTACTCATTGGTAACATGTCGGACTCTCATCTATGCGACCGCGATTCGATCCCGCAGACTCGGTCGAATGTGAGATTAGGATTTTGTAGTCCCAGGCCGTACTCGTGCTCCGGGTATTCCAGTTTCAATCCCACATCGCAATGCTTGTGAGATTTGCATCGGTATATGAGTCTACTATGCCCCGTGGAAAATTAGCCTGTACCTCGACTGGCTAACGAGAGCAAAGATATTATAACATTGTTATTATATGATTATGCAATATAAATGCAAAAACTACTTTTATCGAGTTCTGATATGGAGCTGATATGTCTGCAATCAGTCTTCGAACATCAACGAGCAATTTAAGATCCCGTAGTTCCGCCATCTTCTTCGTATGGCTCCCGTGATCGGCCCGTATCACAGAGTGCCTGTCACGTGACCCGTACGAAGATTATCGTGGCAAACAGGAGAAATTCAATGGGTCTTTGGTGTTTCCGACTGATTGCAGACACATCAGCTCCTCAAGACGATCAAACTTTTTTTGAACTCGATAAGAATAGTGAACCGAAAGTGAGGAGGGCAGTTTCATCGCCGGATAGAGCTTAGTATACGGCCCATGGAACTTAGTGGTGACGGACTGTGCATGTGAATTGAATAAAAGGCAGCATGACATAGTGTAGGAACGAATGAAGACATGAAAACTTGGAGGGAAGAGCCTGGTAGCGAGGGTGCTCTACCCTAGTCTTGTACGATGTACCTTTATATATATAGTACTTATTTTCTTCGTGGCAATGATCACCGAAACGTATATCCAGAAGCTGATGCGTGTCCATACGTTAATTTAGACTGATTTTTTGCTTCAATTCTACTGGGAAATAAAGTATTTCGGAAAATATCATTCTGACTTATACACTCCAAACTAGAAGATATAACCTCAACTGGAACCTAATGATGGCTGTTATTATGTCCTACCCCAGCTGAGAGAGGAATCGTGGTTTTGTAGTGTCGAGTACACGCTGGAACAGAGAGCGTGATCGAGTATTCAAATTCTACGAAGCTACAGATTATCGTACGTTTATTTTGGGAAATTCATGGTACGGAGCAAATATGTTCTCTTACTATACGATTCACGAAATATAACATGATGCCTGTAAGCAACCAGTGGGACCTAATGACACCGATCATTATCTTCTAGTTAGAGAAGTAACAGCTTAGGATAGAGTGGATTACAAGCGTCTAGTCCGTCATTCATAATCCAGCCGTCGTCCATTAGAGAATATCCGCGTCCATAATCCAAAGACCTATTCCATTTTCCATATAACAGTATTAGCACCAAATTCAAAAAGACAATCATAGTATACAACAACATAGGCTTGTTTCCTGCAAGAGAGAAGCGGTTAACAGTTTTCAATGATGCCGGCAAGACATCATGATGTTCCAAAAATATCAAATCCGTATCGCTGATCAGTATTCTTAATCCATAATATTCGTTATAGAGTCGTCATCTAAAAAAAAAAGATGTATCTCAGTCACGCTTTGATTGTGACTGTTCATATGAGTACCATGAGGATCTTGAAGTACATGGGTTCATACGGCCCCTAGCCCCGGGTTAAGCGGAATTAGACACAAGTTACGAAACGTAGCGCCATAGATCTTGCACGCTACGTTCGTATTTTGCTATCAGCATGCGATATGTATCGCCAAATTTGAGAAACTTTGAGTGGAGGCGCTTGGTGGAATAGCCCTGTTTTATAAGTTTCTGCAACAATGTTTTGTGACGTTGATTAAAATCATCACATTTAACACAGGATCTAGCAAATGCTACTAAGCGAGATATGTATACGCCATATGCAGGTCCCACTGGAATATTACTATCCAGAAAGGATAGTTTACGATGTCGAAATTGTAATCATCTCTTTTGTCATAAAGTCGACGAGAGAGAATGCCCGCTTCATTTTTATAGAGATAGAGATCTAAATAAGATGTGCCTGTAGGGCTATCTGTAGTTTCCTTCAAATCCAGTGAAGGTGGATATATATCCTTCACTGCGTCATTTATATAGCGATTATCCACAGCGAGAAGATCGTCTATATAGCGTTTGGTGAATGCGAAGGAACAGGCTTTGAATGGATCGGTTTTTGAAAGCGCCTGCATATAGTCATATTCATAAGAGAACAGATACAGGTCAGCCAACAGGGGTGCACAATTAGTACCCATTGGAATACCTATATGCTGCTGATATATTGTGTTGCCAAATTTCACATAGATATTTTTAATGAGAAATTCAAGCAACTCTATAAACAAAAAACATCCCATGAATGATATCTCTTGTATGTAGTCGAGCTAAAGAATGCTTTATGGCTTCCGACATTAATATATCTACGATCAGTTTTCTTGAACACAGATACTATTAATGAACTTATACGGTCAATAAGGTCCTGATGAGGGATTGTAGTATAGAGAGTCGAGAAATCCCATGTGGATACATGTCTGTACGGTATGTGACCTTTAGCATCAAGCTTTTCCGTAAGACATTTTGAGTTTTTCAATATCCACATACATTCAACGCCAGAGTTCTTAGAAATAGTGGCGCAATACCTTTCCCAAAATGCTTTTACCTACTGAAGGGCCCTCGTCAATAGGGTTGAAAGAAGCTTGGTGGTGCAGCTTCTAGAACCAGCTGTGAATCTAGCTTTGTATGGTGATTTATGCATTTTGGGAGTCCAGTATATTTTTGGTATGTCGCTATGATTGGTTGGAAGACAAATACCTCTTTCCCTGAGAAACTTTTTGTGATTGTTAAATAAATCTTCCAGAGTAAATGCAGTTTGGGAGTACGTAGACGTATTTGATGAAGATATGTCTACACTCAATTCTTTAACCAGCACCTGGTAATAGTAATATTTACATATGAATATTATATTATTCGGAGCTTTGTCTGCTGGGACTATGACGAATTTACTCTGGAGATTTGCTAGAACTTCTTGCGAATTGAGGTTTCTCAGAACTTGTTTTGCTTGGGGAAGAGTACTTCTGTCAATATGGCGGATTGTTTCAACGACCTTGCTCTTGGTGAGGTCCAGCCAATCAGCGAGTACTGTAGGTTCAACTTTTTCTCGCTTAGACCAATCAATAACGTACTGTTCCAATGCAGACAGGACTATCTTCTGGTCGGCCTTCAGATTTATTCTTCTTGGCTCTCTATATTTAGGTCCCTTCATCAGGAGTAATTTCAGATCCTTATCACTCACCACATTAAGGTCACCAGTCACAATATGTTTGCATGGTGTATAGATAAAGTTCGACGATTCACAATCACAACTATAGCCTCCTGACGTGTATAAGTTCCAGTCAAACTCCTGGACAGCATTGGAGTAATTGAATATTTTGGTGGCTATAGATTTAGTGTACTTATATGAAATGCAAGGAGGTTCTGTGAACTTAAAATAGTTTGGTACAGCGTTGCGTACCTCTGGATCATTCAGGATTCGAGGTAAATTAATGATGTCCAGTGCTTTATCTAAGTAGTTGAGTTTCAAGAAAAGCCGATCTTGAGAGGTTTCGATTATGTTCACTGGACGATACAACCGAAAATACGCTATATCTTGACATACTTTAATGATTTTTGATGGTATTATATTTCCTGAAGACGCAGATTGTTGTATATCTCTGGCTATTTGATCTAAAGCTCTCAGAGGTAACGCATACAGAACTGTACGTAAGCTATGTATACTATTGGGTGTGTTAGTTAAACCCACTAAGTAATTTAAAGTGATATGATCGTGAATCATCGAACTATTAAACTTTCGCCAACCATGGCTGCGTTGTCTCCGTTGATGGGGTTTAAATAGTTGGGTAATGTTGGATATATTTGAACGGCGGTTTGTAGCATTGCCGAACCCACTGACATTATCATTTAAACCAAACGGAAACACTGACCCAAGTTCTAGCATCCAGAATAATTCCCGCTCTCGGATTTTTCTCTCAAATCCAAAAGGGGAATCCTTAGTAGATGGATAGACGACGTCTATGATCTGAATACTAAAGTTATCCCAGCCGTGGTCGGGTCCAGAAAAATGCCTACCTATAAGCAATTGCTTTTTCCTAACGGATTTTCTGTGACCGTTCACCCTAAGATGGAGTCTTTGGGTGGTCTTGCCAACATACTGTTGACCACACTTCTTACAGGAAACTAAATAAATACAGTTTGTAGTAGAACAACTAAGATCAACATACGAGTTAACGTTAACAGAATATGAGTTACCAGTTAACGTGGAACTAAATGAAGCTGAAGTATTAAAGAGTGGACACGTGAGACATCCACGATGTCCACACTTAGAAATTTTGAAATTATTACATGTAGAATTCGGTGCTAAACAATCATCAAGCGCAATATTACAAGGTTTGATGTCGTGGCCTTGCTTTGCTGTCAGAAATATATCTGTCATTTGGATTGAAAAAGGTCTTAGTGCATTTCGAACCATTAGAGACTCGGCCGAGAAACCTGCACTAAGGTTCCTCGGGTCTGTCTTCATATTTTTTCTTATAGTTGTGTTCATTATGTTTGTTGGGTGTGCAGGGGCTCGGCCTCGGGGACAACTTGTCCACCAGCAGAATCCAGGCATACACAGGTTAAAATTACAAGCGTCTAGTCCGTCATTCATAATCCAGCCGTCGTCCATTAGAGAATATCCGCGTCCATAATCCAAAGACCTATTCCATTTCCATATAACAGTATTAGCACCAAATTCAAAAAGACAAAAGTATACATAAACATAGGCTTGTTTCCTGCAAGAGAAGCGGTCAACAATTTTCAATGATGCCGGCAAGACATCATGATGTTCCAAAAATATCAAATCCGTATCGCTGATCAGTATTCTTAATCCATAATATTCGTTATAGAGTCGTCATCTAAAAAAAAGATGTATCTCAGTCACGCTTTCTGGCGATAGCATTCTTATCGATAAGCTAGCAAGGATTGGGTCAAATTGACCAGATATTTTTGCCTATTGACGTGACGGACCCAATTTGACCCAACTATTTGTGGGTACGTCACGTCTATACCCAAACAATCTAACAGTGTATACAGGTAATACATTGGAGCCATATGCAAGAGGTGGGACAAACTGGCGACATCTGGCGACTAAAAATCAACCATATGACTCCACAGGGAAAATTCCCTCGGTCCCTCACATTCAAACCCGAGAATACGGTGGATTCTCGGGCGTAGCCTTATTATCTCAGCCGCGCTTTATAATGCTGCTGTTCATGTGGAGACTATGAAGTTTCCGGCATTTCGGCTACCCTTAATTGTTTTTCTTACCCCTTAAGCTAAAGGGCTGAAATTTGCCAAACCATACCCTTGGTTCAAGCTCCAACAGAAACGATAGCCGCTTTGATGACGTCACAGTGACGTCATTTTCAAAAAGGGCATTTTGGTCGATTTTTCAGTCAATTTTTCACCCATGATCCTCTGCGCGGGGGTTACGCAAATGGTCTTAAAATGACCCCAATATGATAAACTACAAAGTTACGGAGTGTCAGCTCTGATTTTTTTGTCGTTTCGGAGATAGCGCAAAAAGTTTGTTAAGGGGCCATAACGCCTCCAGGCCTGGTAGGGTAAGATACGAAACGTAATGCCATAGATCTTATACGGTACGCTCGTATTTTGCTATCAGCATACGATATGTATCGCCACATTTGATAACTTTGAGTGGTGGTATAGCCCCGTTTTATATAAGTTTCTGTTGTTTGTGACGTTGAGTAGAATCGTCAAATTCCACACAGGATCTAGCAAATGCTAATAGGCGTGATATTATACGTCATATGCAAATCCCATTGCAATATTACACTCCAGAACGGGATAGTTTACGATGTCGAAATTATAATTATCTCTCCCGTCGTAAATTCGACGAGAGAGAAGGTCCGCTTCATTTTCACAGAGGTATAGGTATAAATATGATGTGTCGCATAGGGTTATCTGTAGTTTCCTTCAAATTCCGTGTCGGTGGATTTTTTTTCATCACTGCGTCTTATATGTAGTGATTATCCACAGCGAGAAGGTCGTTTATGTAGCGTTTGGTGAATGGGACATAACGGGCTTTGAAATGATCAGTTTTTGAAAGCGCCGACTAATAGTCGTACTCATAAGAGATGGCGATAAGGTGAGTGGCTGCGAGGTTGTGTTCAAATTAGATGTACGTGCCCCGATGTCTCTACGTGCGATATACCCTGACGTGGCGATGCTCATATTCTCTATATCATATATTCATTTGGGTATATTTAGCCAGAACGGTCAAGGATAACAAATTATAGGAAAAGTAAACGTCAAATTGCAGACAAAAACCAAATTTATCTGATATTCGATAGGCAACCATATAGTTAACGCACATTTCCTACGTCATTATTTGGAAGATTCATTATTATGTGTGTTGTATGGAACGTGAATCCATACAGCTGTGATCTGAACATTGTTCTGATATTCATACAATAAGCGGATTTCATGAGAAGTCAGAAGCTTTGAACTAGCAAGAATCATGCCTGAAAGGAGAGTATTCATCACTCAGCAATATGGACTTCGGTTAGTGCCGACAAGTTTGTCTTCAGTTCAGTTTGGTAAATCCCTCCTCGATACAGGAGCACCTCCAGCTGGAGTACATTATGGTGAACTACTGTTCTTGGACATCGGGTTTTATTTATCCAGACAAATTGAACTATATCTCTATAACGGTGAACATTTCAACAGATGAATAACGTTGGACAAGTGCAATCGTTAACACATACTGTAGGTGTCATCGCGACATCATCAAAGCGTAATAAGACATATATCTCGGAAATTGTAATTGTTTAGATGTGTGGTCCAGTGACAATTTTTTAATTACATATATTCACAGCAGATAATTAAATCTTTCTTGTGCAGATGACGTACCAGACAAATCGTTCCCTTAAGCTCAATTTCGGATATTGAGATTCGTTTCTCCGCCGTATGGCCAAATAATAATGGCGTAAAACAAGAGGATACTCGTTTTTTGTCAAATTCCACAATTATTATAGATTGGTTTCTCGTCCGAAATGATTTAAAAGAATCCCGCTGAAATGTTACTTCTTAACCCAGAAAGCTCTATAGGAGAGATCAGTCAGCAGTTCACATATGCCCCTTTTAACATTTAAGTCTTTGTGATGACATCCATTAATTTTTCAAACTGAGCTTGACTGGTCTTTCTCTCCATAGCGCTGGTGTTATTCAACATTCTCCTGAAAGTTCTTGTCCATGTCGAAGTTGGATTAGATGGCCTGAAACTTTTATAAATAAAAATCTTATTAAACTTCGTAACACCCAAGATGTCTTGATGAATTCTCAGAACTTGGAAAATGTCTTTACTCAAATTCTTCACAGACGTTGCAAAGCACTACAGCCTTTCGCAGCAATAAGGTACAAACACATAAACTGCTCTGTAGAATTCCCCAGTCTTTGTACTCATTGCATGTGCTTGCATTGGAGAACATCTCATTGTTCAGGTCATAACTATATACTGTCGATCGAATACGATCGAGGAGGCATCCCTTTTGCATGTTGAGTAAGGGAAACATTAAATGAGTGAGATCTTCAGGCAAGGTACCCATATACCAAATTTGGAAAGAATCCATTCAAGTTTTTCAAAGTTATTGCCCGGAAACCCAATTTTGAGTTGCCGCCAAGGTAGCGCCACCCATACGCGGATCAGGATGAAAAATAATGCCAAGCGAGATATTGATGCGAGGAATCCACAAACCAAATTTGGAATGAATCGGTCTAGGTTTTCAAAAGTTATTGTCTGGAAACACTATTTAACTTCGCCAACAGGTTGCGCCACCTATATATACACGAATCGACACAAAAAAACAATCTCAAGCCAGATGCAATTTTACCTCGGCCCCCAGATAGCGCCACCTAGAGGCAGATCGGCTTCTGTTGTCTGTTGGCGGCTTTGAGATACCCATGCACTTTTGACCCTTTTGCAGGATGTTGGGGCTTCGAAACAGCCGAGTCTCACCATGTCAGTTTCATATTTCAATTCAGGTTTCGCGTGAGATCGAAACTTCACTGAAACCGGAGACGGCGAAAGGCACACCGCCTGAGCTCCCGTTAGTGATCTCTCCCCTATGTTTATAACATGAAGCGGGTTTTTCAACTATTGATAACTGGTGTAAATGTGATAATATGGATCAAATATTCCTACTATTCCAAGAAAGGATCAATATTCGTACATTTATCATCATGGTTTTGGCAACTTCAGATCGAAAATTTACCCGTATTTCATCGATTAAAGGTATGTTGAGATACAGATATGGCGAAGCGCCCGCGTTGATGAACCGGAACTCATGCAGTCAGGCCTATGTCGTTGCGCCGCCCGCTGCCATCGCGGCCAGACAGCATTGTTAACTTGAATTAAAGTGCAAATGGCCCATTCAGTCAGGTTAAACAAAGTTTTCTCAATTTTAACAATTTCAGCGTTGAACAAAGAGCATGTTAACGAACCCAGCTGTCTTGTCTATCACCTACTCCACCTGCCCATTGTCCGAGCGCGTTGAACGGAATCAAGAAAACGTTAGCAACCCATTAGGTGTTGGTTATGATTTTCCAGACGGTATTATGAGCGAGTTAGGGCCTCGATCGAGCGCATTAATTTGAAGGCCATTATACATTTAATTTAATCGGGTCGGTACCTTCGCTCATATAACAGCTCGAGTCACTATGTCCTTTAATCTCCTTGTTCTCTCGCTGATTCATTCCTTCGAATAATCCCATATTGGCCAATAGGGGGCGCTTTGAACAAACAATTACGAAGAATAACAATCGATTTTCTAACTGAATTTCGTTAATTTCATGTGTCAAATTTGTGTGTTTTTTTTGTGTTTTTTTTAAACCGTCTTTAATGCTGTGTCGAATGTTCATGAAGGACGGCGGGGTTCAACCGCCGGTGGCGCCAAGCTGGCGGCCTCACGCAATACAATTAACGCTCAGCCGATTTCAAACTCAGACTGCTGATTTATCCGTTCGTATTTTGTCTGCAGTATCGCGTGTCTGGGTATCAACGAATCAGCATTATGGCGATTCCGACATGGACCAAGTATTGCAGCAACACGATTGGATAACACAGATAAAGCGCATCTTGAGGTCAATAAGTGAATATCAGGCAGTTTGAATCAGCGGGGAACAACGAGAGTAAGGGACATAGTGAAGCAAGCTGGTATATGAGCGTAGTTCTTTCATAAATGACGTCGCTAGATTTAGATATCGATACATTGTATACGCATGGTTAAATATATGTCATAATAAGGCATCGACATTAACGACAGATGTTATTTTAACATGTCAATAAGTTATTTTATTCTTTATGCAACACAGTTTAAAAGTACATGGTATAATTAAGGTCTCACCTGCGAAGGCTATAGGGATAAGGCAAAATGCCAGTTGTACCCGTAAAAATCGAGACATTCTGCGCTACCTGAAGACCGACATAATGCACGAAACATATCTAGTCATGTGAAATATGTATGATCTGTGGGCAGCAAACGTACACGATGTAAAGGGGTCAAGTTCCAAAGTTCAATATAACAGTTCAAACTACTTTGTCGTATACTTCTATTTGACAGATGAGATCAGCAGACTGCTCTAAACTACTAAAACATGTTCTCACCGTGCAAAATAATTATGAACGATAAATGGACACGCATGTGTGTTGGGGCCATCTTCCTTGATAGAATAGAATATGATGTTCAATAAAAAATAATTTAACCATTGTCCTTATAATTAACAAAATTGACCCACTGCCCATACAATCAGACACGTTTATATAGTTGGAAGGAACTATCATCTTCCCATGTTCCCAGCCGTCATCTTCACAGGTCAGGTTAAATACTGCACCAATCGATACGCAAGGGTGCTGGGCAAGTCTTTTGTGGTTGAATGGAATATGATGCTTAGCAAATTAACCGCTGGCTTCATAATTAACAAAATTACACTGTCAAAAAAAGTGTGCATATCCTGAACAGTGAAATGCACACTAGTTTGTAACACCTTTCAAAAAGTGTTCAAGTACGAAAACTAGTGGGAAAAGAGATTTATTTAATATATGTCACTGAAGTGTTTCAAGCTCATCAACTAGGTCGCCCTCAATAAATACAACACAATACACAATATCGCCCAGTGTTCATTCTGAAGTGTGTACTTTTTAACATTTTTACGCATAATTGAACACTTTTACATGTTCATGCGGGCGCTAGTGTTCCAAAAGTGTTACAGAATATGTGTACATTTGTGAACATTGGTGTTCAAACATGGTTATCAGTTTTGAACACGCGTATTAATATATTTTCTCTTGGTGTTCGGATATGAACATAAGTGTTCAGTTTTTAACACGATATGGTGTTCTGATTTGGACGTGAATATGAACGTTAGTGTTCAGTGCCGTTCAACCTCATATTTCGATTGTTGAGATACTTAGCGTTGTGGAATTTTTGGTACCCTTTTCTTTTCATTATTGTTCAAAATGAACCAGTTGATGAATTCCACAACATTATTTCAACTTATCCCAACAACCGCTAAAATTAGTCCGAGATTAACGCTTTTACGCATTCAATAAGTGTTACAAATTTTTGCTGACAGTGTATGACAAAGTTGCTGCTGACGTCATCTTAACCCTACTTGACGACTCCCTCTCCCATACAACAGTCAATCAGAGCCGTGAGCATGGTTGGGAGTAGTTCTGCGTACCATCATCTTCAATCATTTGACCAGTTTAGAACTACATTCCGTCCTACTGAATGGGGTTTTATTTCTAAGAAAAGGTACGTTATGTCAGAGATGCCCAATCAAAATCGGATCTGAACGACATAGTGATTAGCGAAGTTTGACTGCACCACACATTATGTAAAGCGCTATGTTATAGAAAACAGTTCGATGAATCCTAACATATTTACTGAATGTGATTGACACAGTATTCTACATGGTATATGAAGATAGCGTACTGTATGTTACGAAAAGAACACTGTTAAACTTAGGGGGTTCCTAAATTATGTTTTGCAGCACATTAGAAACTATTTCTCAGAAAATTCAAAGTTGGTTGGTTGGTTCAATCCTGAACTATTTAGAACTGTTTTTATTTCAATAGTCTACTTGTGAATGAGAGCGCACATCTAGTATTGTCTACGATAGAAAAAAAAATCGACGTTCATTCCAGGAAGGCATTGTTTTACTGTTCAAACAGTATTGTTTCATGAACATATGTAAACTTTCAAATCAGTTTGTAAATTTCTATTTAATGGGTTGAAACATAAAGAATTTAGAACCGTTTTACTTCCAATTAACATAAATAAGAGAAAACACAATATTGACTAATAATAATAATTTCAACATTCCTTCCAGGTGGACATGCATTGTTTCACTTTTCAAACTAAATTGTTCCATAAAAAATGTAGGACTGTTTATATTTTCATTGTGTGTATGTTTTAATGTGTTGGATTACTAAGTTATTAACTTAGAATTTTCTTTGATCGTCGCTATATAGCTGAAATATTGCTGAACGCGACGTTAAACTTTAATTTTCTCTCTCTCTATTTTTCAGCATATGACATATACATCATGTACATTGGGGCGATATGCAAGAGGTGAGACAATTTTACGACGTCTGGCGAGTAAAAAGCAACCATATGCCTCTACAGGAAAGTTTCCTCGGCACCTCACATTCAGACCCGAGAATACGACGGATTTCTGGACGTAGCCTTAGTATCTCACCCGCGCTTTTAATGCAGATGTTCATGTGGAGATTAAGAAGTATCCGCACGGCCCCTAGCAACGGCTTGAGCGGAATTAGATACGCTAGCTCGGGAGCTGTGATGACAGATAAGCTCAAACAAATAACTCGTCTAATATTAATGGAAGAGCATCGTGGACGTCTGATGGAGTAAACGACTCAACATGGTGTAAACCTGGTAAATCCTAGAATACCTATTATGGGAAAATACAATATTATAAAAATATAGCGCAAAAAATGTCATCATTCATGCATGAGAGGCATTCTTTTACTGTCCAAGCCTTTATCTTCAGAGGAACACAGATTAAATTTTCGATTTAGAGCCGCTCGTTTACATGTGCAGGAGATATTACAATATTGTTTAACGTAATTATATCTCGCCGACTCCCTATTGCAGTCTAGTCTTCCATATTTTCACAAGAATTAGATTAATTCAAGTGCTACATCCTGCCAAACATCTTGACAGGTGTTGTCCACCTAGATTTTGAGAGATGCGCGCTCGTACAAATGACGTCATACAGTTAGCCTTTTTCTCTGCTTTACGAAAGCGGTACACAGACACTCAAATATTCCCTCTTTATAGCAGCAACTTAGTAGGCCCTGAGTTAACAAGTGAGAAATGACTACATTGTAGTCAAAACCTGCGGCAGTGGTGATAATACAGTGAAAGACATATCAGAGGAGGTAGTGGTTATTGTAGAAAAAAGCGCCAATCTGCCTGTGTTTTTATGCCGAGGGAAGTAATTTTCAACTTGTAACCCACAATTGTAGGGATTGCGTAATAGTTCTGATACCATATAGATATATTCACTTTCCCCATTCAAAGTCCGACGATTTGACAGACGAACTCACCATGATCGCTTTGGCAATGTTTTGGTACAAGTATCGTGTATGCCAAGTTTCAAAACATTCGGTTCAATCGTTACTTTTTGCAAATCAAGAAGGCTTTCAAATATTTGGAAATCCAAACAAATTTCGAGGATTTAGTCATAGCGCGAAAATCTGCGCTCTTCAGTCTCCCTTCTCGCTTAATTTGCCGATCAAAATGGAAAATTTATATTTCCTTCAAAGTTATTTTTCAATAAATTTAGTATCAGATCTATCACCTCGATCTGTGAAACTACGGAATGGGATTTGAGGCTTTATCGAACTGTCCAAGAGGCATAATGACACTTTTTCACTATTCAAATTGAGGCCTGTTACAGTCTTGATATTCGATTAAAATAATTAATTAAGTTTCTGCATTTACGTTCGTTATGATCTGCGAACTAAATTCCTTGCCACTATTTTCCACGCAGCAAGTCAATACCAAGACATGGTTTGCTTCTTCTATATAAATGATTAACTATTTCATTCTTAAGAAATATCATCTCATCTGACATTTTCGGCCAAGCCTTTCGAAGGTTGCTAATTTTATGAATTTCTTTTCTTTAAAATCAAATTCTGCAAACAAGAAACCTTTCTAGTCAGTATCTATGGATATCTTCCTGTACTCAATTCGCGAATATGCTTGTCACTAAGTCATTCCGAAGGTGATTCAAGTGCGAAGTCAATGTGAAAGGTATCTATGTATCAAAATCAAACTCAAAAACCCCTCCAGGAAAACAGAGGCCCTAGCTTTTGGCCACGAGATCAACTAGATCGTTTCTATGGCCAGTATCTGCTATATATGACGTAATTCCATACGTAAAACTGATTGACAAAGTAACGTATAGAATTTTGTATAGAACCAGTAAATTCTAGCAGAAATGGGCTCTGACTTGAGAGAATGATGTCAAATGCAATATGTTTCTGCGCATTGTCTGCTGATATTGAATTTACGGAAGTGATTTATGCTATTCTAAAGGGATTGTGAGTGCGGAAGAGGACGGGAACATCAATACCAGCGAATCAAGGCACTGGCTTGCGAGAATGAGGATAGAGAGGCTGTGTTCCGAAAGAGAATCATTCAAAATAGCTATTTGCCAAATGACATGCTTGTAACCGGAAGTGCACAATATAACTGCACGACTGCGAGGTATTGTTCGCGCACAGGGGTGTCTAACTCATTAAATACTACATAGTCATTTCTGTCTCTTCCAAGTGGGCTACCATTTGAAATTGTCCGGTAATGAGTGAGTCCATCTGAATCCTTTCGTCGGCAAAATAAGCATTCAAGATTCAATATTTTGTTGTACAAACACCAGTCAAAGAAACAATTGAACAGGGACATGAATATTTATATATATGTTATATCTGAGAGATATGTTATATCTGAGTGTTACCGTTGATATTAGAACCTTGATTTTTGGCATGAAGGTGCATTAGGGGACTGTCACCAGCATGTTTCGAGCTGACCTACTTTTGATGAAAATTTCTGTTGATTTTTAATTAAAATCACTGGTGAAACTAACTTGAGCCGTGCCTATCTTAATATAGGCAGGATTTCAACTGGGGGTCCACGAGTTCAGCGTGCGTAGGAGTCCTAATGCCTACCCTACTTCTTATGTCCTGTGACGTTATTCACACTGGGCATGAAGGTGCATTAGGGGACTGTTGCCAGCATGTTTCAAGCTGACCTACTTTGATGAAAATTTCTGTTGATTTTTGATCAAAATCACTGGTGATTCTAACTTGAGCCGTGCCCATCTTAATATTGGCAGGATTTCAACTGGGGGTCCAAGAGTCCAGTGCGTGTCGGAGTCCTAATGCCTACCCTACTTCGTAGGTCCTTTGACGTTATTCACACTATTCTCATGTATAATAAATCCAATCCGGAAATTAACGAAGCAATAATTCATTCCACCGAATATAGTTGCAAATGAATTCAAACGCGCTTGAATGCAGTGTTGTCATGTGAGATTGGAGGGGGAAAAGAAAAGTGTGGCAGAGATCACACTCTCTTAGCGCATGCGCATTTCAAAAAGTCACAAGAAGAACAAGAACAACAAGAACAACAACAACGCGAGCCTCCCGTAGACCTGCGTGCCGCAGGTAAAAACACACTCGAAGCGAAACCTAACACATATTATACTCCAACACCTACCACTGGCCTTCGATTATTCGTCGTAACAGAGGCAGAAAATGTTTGAAAGGTCAACCCAAACGGAATTTTTCTTTGTCTAAAAATCCTTAAAAATCATAGTTCATACTTCACTTTGTATGAAAAAAATATTGAAAAAATTCTAATCTGATCAGAAACACACGTAACATGGGAGCAAAGTGGGCTTTTCCACACTTTCACAGCTGGGTTGATGACGTCACGCAGGGCAATTGCCTGAGAAAAAATAGCGGATAACATGGAAAGCGAGTGCAGTCAGAGCTCCGATTCAGAAGTCGATTCGAGCGATATCAGCTCCTTAGATGGAAATATGTTTCTCCAAGAAGATGAAATAGACATAGAGGAGGATGATAACGGGCAAAATAACAGTTGTTTGAAGACCAACAACGGAATTCAGCCCTATCAATTTGAGCCGTACGGCTCCGATTCTGACAGTGACAACCATTCTGACAACGTGGAACTCGACGACGACAGGATTCGGAGAGGTCGTTTGTTGAATACAGATTGGTATGCACCTTGACTGGAAACCTTATTATCATCATCTATAAAACCAAATGTCCATATATTTCAAACTGTATTGAATGTAGAACGATTCTGTGATGTGAAGAACGAACACGTCTGTGTTGTTGTTGTTGTTGTTACTGGCCGAGACGGCCTTTTCGAAGGGATAAACTCCGGGATTCGACAGAATGGACAGTAAACTGTTGATAACTCTACTGATATACGTCCGATTTGAATTCTGTTTGTTTTCCCATAATCCCCATGAAATACCAATTTCAGAATTATATAGTTTGATAAAAAAACTTTGGACATTCATGGCGAAAAGTAAGCCGTGGTGCTCTCTAAAATAATTAGATTGATATTTAATCTATCAGATAGAAATTAGTGACCAATCTTTTATCGGATTGAAAATATTCAATCTAATAGATTGGAAACGATAAAATGAATCTATTGTAGACAGAAAATTTAATCTAATAGATTGAAATTTTCAATCTAATAGATGGAATATTCAATCGAATAGATTGGTCACTAATTCCAATCTGATAGATTAAATTTTCAATCTAATTATTTTAGAGAGTGAGTGAGTGTCGAAACGACGTGATGGATCGGCATTCACATTTGCTCAATTTTCGACAAATTACGTCAATTAAATTGAAATCGAGTGAATCTCAAATGTCAAAGGATTATGAAAGTATTATTATCACTTCTGTATCTACAGCCATTCACTCCGGCCAATTGGTGTTCAGAACCAATAGGTGTTCAGGAAAAAAAACATTAAAAGGCGACCGGGTTGCCCGATCACTGTACGACTTTGTCGTTGTCTGATCTACATGCATTCTCACACTTGTAGGTAGACTAGACCCAGTCCCTGTTTCATAATGTACTTTGAAGGGAAAACAAAAGGGAGTAACTCTGCCTATTAAGAAATACTTGAAATAATGTTTTCATTTTATTTTTATTTTTATTTTTTATTTTTTATTTTTATTTTTTTATTTATTTACTTATCAAACCTATATATATTAATGAAAGATCATTTTATTATTATTAAATAGTATATATGAAATAGAGACTCATCCAGTCTGACTTGTAGGTGCTCAAGCAACAAATGCCACATCATGGATAGCATTCTGGGCGTTCATCGGGGACGCGAGAGCGAGCAGGGCATGCACAGCCGTCTCTCTGCCCGAGGCCTTGCTTGCAGGCAAGGTTCGTTCAGCCGATGTCCGTGGTATATTCTCCTTGTCCGATTTCTTTGCCATCACATTCTGATTGTATCTTAGGTTTGATAGTTGGAATAGCTGTTCTCTTTAGTTTTGGTTTGTACCCGAATTCAACTGCTACGCTGTAGAGGTCCTCGAATGATGTCTTTCTGTCAAAATGTGCCGAGCAAATTATACGAGTACTGGCTCGGACCCTCTTTCCACACCCTCGTGTTGCGTACAAATTTCGTCCAATTTGCAGCGATTTTCTCGTCTTTAGGCCACAAATGAATACTAACACCGTCATCTGTAGTAAAACTGCAACCTCCCACTACGTCGCGGCATATTTAACAAATGATGCCCCGATACTCCGAAAATCTCCAGAAATCAGCAGCTACTTATGACTGTGGTATACGGCTTTAACATAGAGAATACAAGACGGCTGTCCCTCCGTGACGTCACAGCTGGAATTGACAGGAGAGCGATTTTCACCTTTCAAACGGCAATATCTCGCCAACCAGACGGCACAAAATTATGAAAAAAATATCATTATTTTCAAAATCGAAAGGACTAATTTTTTTTATTTTTGGCCTCAGATCGTTTGGGTTGACCTTCAAACGATTCTCTTCTTTGGCAAAGATCAACAGATCGGGACTATATTAATAGTGGTCTATCGAAACACGATGAGCTATACCGATACTTTAGATCAATACTAAACGACTACTACTCATATCTATACTCTTTCGCGAATATTAGGTTTTCAATTTCGTTTTCTTTCCGAAGACTTCACATTGAGAAGAATAAGATTTGCTTTTATCGAGGCTCATGTTTCATCAAAAAAAAATTAGTATACTCCCAAGTCATGAATTTCAAAGACCAATATCATCGAAATAGGATCTCATGATTATTGACGCGGAAATTGGACGGCGATCGCTAACTGAATGTAAGATCTAATGTCTATACCAAGTCAATGCATTGTAAATCAAGTAGTTGTTGTTGTTGTTGTCTGATATGCTTCTACTTCGTAAGCAGTATTGGTCACAATGAAATTTCAAATGTCCACAATGTTCTGTGAATAAAGATGCACACTTTGTTCTATTGTTCACTATGGTATTGGTGGTAGGGAAGTCAGACTTGGTACGTGTTCAGAGTCACAGTTTTATATTTGAGTCCATCAGGAACCGAGATACAGCGTTTAAGGTGACAGTGTTAACAGAGCTAGAGGAGTGTGCTGGCCACAGTAGTGTATATAGGTCCAGAGTTCTTTCCCAGACAGGAACTGAGTGACTCACGTATAAACTCTCTAACTGGGTGATCAGTGCTTCACGGGAAACAGAAAATAATGGACATTCCATCATAACATGTAAGATGGTGTGGCGACCGGTGCCACATTCACAGTCTGCACTGTCTACGAGGCCCATTTTGTGCAATGTCGAATTTACACCTGCATGCCCGCTCCGAATTCGGAAAAGTTTCGTTTCAGCGGATCTTGGTTGCTGACTGACGTAACTATTTTTGGGCACCGTGGGGCACTGATCATGTAGTGACCGCCCAGTCTCACAGGTGTCCCATTGACGTTGCCATTTTTTCCGTATGTGTCTGCGCACAAGTCCCTTAACCGTCGACAGGGCTGATTTCGGAGGGTTGGTCATGTGTAGGGTAGCCCTCTCAGCAGCTTCCTTGGCTTGCTTGTCCGCCAGTTCATTTCCTCTTAGGTTTACATGCCCAGCTACCCAGTGTAACGTAACGGCTACATTTTCTGTGCTCAGTTGAGTGATGTTACGATGAATGAGATCTATCTCAGCTTGGTGCGACTTGTGCAAGTCATGTGACGTAATGCTATTGATGGCAGACACACAGTCTGTTAGAATATTGGCACACTGAAAGTTTAATGTCGACTTGTAGGTTATGAGAAATTCACTTGCCAATTTTACGGCTGCGAGCTCTCCATGATAACTGGTGCTCCATCTAGACACAGACTCGTTAAAAAGAACAGGGCGTGACTTGATGCCCTCTGGATATACTGCAATGCCTGCTCCACATGGACCGGGATTTGACAGGGCCGACCCGTCAGTAAAAATGATTGGCTGGTTTTGAGGGAAAGTGTTTATCAGTTCTGTAGCTTTCCTGCAGGCCTCCACTGCTTGGGCTGCTGAGCGAGTGCCCGATGAACCACAGGAGAGTTCCACCTGACCAAGTTTAGGTGTTTTTGCTGCGAGTCTTTCCAGTGACGAAGGAACTTCAGGTGCAACGTTATCCAACCAGCGACTCTGAGGGATGTCAGCCAGGGCCATATTCACTAAATGGATAGGAGTAAGGATTCTATGATCCATAAAACTGTCATCCGCCCGAAGTTCTCTTAAGAGGGTTCTGAAATGGTTTGAGGGGGGCTTGGTTTGAATCCTCGAGTACTCATGCAATAGCACCTCCTCAAGTCTAAGTTGTATGGGCATTGTATGTGATAATATCTCCGAAGATGAGGTGGGGGTGGACACGAAAGCCCCACATAGACGCAAAAGAGCTTGTCTGTGCATTCTGTCCACTTTGTCTAGATATTTCTGTCTGGCGGCACACCAGATGATGTAAGTTCGTTCAAAGTGGGAACGGACCAAGGATCTGTTTAGGTGCAAACCCAGCTGAATACTTGCATGTTGTGTAACAGGACTGATTCTGTTAAGGGACGATCTAGCGGAGTTACAAATTAAGTCGATGTGGGCCGAGAAAGACAATGTAGTGTCCAGTTGTATCCCAAGGCATCTTTTAGTGACCACTTGCGTCAGAGCCACATTATTCACAATGACAGGAACGGCCTTGTTTCCGCCTCTGCTGAAACACATAACATCCGTCTTCGGGGTGCTAACTATCATACGCCACTTCTTACACCAGCGAATTATGAAGCCCATCCATTTGGACAGAGTTTCTGATGCCAGTGTTAGGTCTATAGTTGTTATCCACATAGTCAGGTCGTCTGCGTAAGAGATATACGCGCCTATGCGGCAGGTCATTTCCCTGATGTAGAAAATAAACAGAATCGGTGATATAACACTCCCTGGCCCCGCACCAAATGGAGAGCTGAAACTAAGTGACTTTATAGTTTATCATATTAGGGTCATTTTAAGCCTATTTGCATAACCCCCGAGCAGAGGATCATGAGTAAATTCAAGATAGCGGCCACGTGGGGTACCAGAAAAGTAATGTTTTTGTCATATTTTGGTCAGATTTCTGCATTTCCGCCGTGGGTAAAAACTATTTTATTTCGCATCACATAAATATTTACTAATTTATCATGCAGTTTTTCAGGAGAAATTGCATAAATAAAAAAAATCAGAAAATCTGACCAGAAAAATCGATTTAAAAATGCCGTTTTTGAAAGAGGCCATCTTGTATTTTTTTACATTTTCTGGTAGACTTTGAGTCAGGGGTATAGTGTTGTAGGTTCAGCCTCCTAGCTTAAGGGGTAAGAAAAATAATTAGGGGGCCATTTCGCCACCCCCCCCCACAGGCCAGGATAGGTCCCCAAAAGTCCAGGCCAGATAGCACAACTGACACTCATTTTATTTTTAAATCTCCGTTCAAAGGAGGGAACCATAATTTTCTGATCGGTATTGTCCAAAAGGTTCCACTCACTGGTAAATATTGGGTAATCCCGAATTATTATCTAGACACAACCTGATAGTTGTTCCACACTGTACACGGATATTTTACCGGTAAACCGTTAGTCCCAATTACGTTTACTTTTAAGTAGTATGGATCTGATCTGGTGTTATTATAGGTAACCATGCTAACCGTGTACAAGGCACATGTATTCTAATGAATTTCACTTGTTCTCAGCTTTCAAGAGAAAACATAAATACTGCACGGTGTGAAGATCCATCTGTTATCAGTTATCGCCTGTACCCTCCCATGTTAAAGGGTTGGGTTATTGCTATTCGAAGTCATAAAAGACAATTACTTATGTATTTGAAGTGGGAAATATAAATATGTGTTTCCCTTATTTGAAACTGTCGAACAAGAATAGCATATATGAACGCCGTAAGTTATCCATTGTTCAAGACTAACCTCACTACTGCTCTTCCCAAGATAGATACCTACCTCATCCAAGATGACTCAATGATGATGCCACTGGTACATCGAAGATTGCCCCCGTTCACAATACCTAAAGGTGAAAATACAGTTCTAGTCCCTGGTATTCGCGTCAGAGATATCGGCTATTTTCGATTTTGAAGATGTTCCTTCCGGTTGACCAAATGGTTTGCTATTATATTCCTATTCCTCCCAGGGGAGGCCGCTGTCCGAGTTCACTGGAACCAGGTGATTTTTTTCCTTTCAGTACAAAAATCAGGTCCCATCCTGAAGAGATAAACAGTTCGCCGTTGACTAGACCGCCTATATACCCGTAGACACGTGTTTTTTCCACATGCGACGTTTTGTGGGAGAAAAGGTGATCAGAGCATTTTTACCTGATCTTACATTCCAGATAGTCGATAGCGCCACAAGAATGAGGTCGACGTTAATTACCATGAGGTTTTATCTGTACCGCTATTTTAAAAACGATTTTTACTTAATCTTGAGTGGCACGTCTCCAAGTGATAGTGGGAACATAAGCATGGCAAGACATGGGATTGGAACTGGCGCCATTGTCATAGTTAGCAATCGATATACCTCACAGCTAACCACTCAACAGTCTACAGCAATTTGCTCGTAAATTAATGAGATATGTAAGAGGTGGGAAAAGTTAACTACGTCCGGCGACTAAAAAAAACACAAAATGACTCCACATTATAGCCCCTTCAGCACCTTACATTCAAACTAGAATCAGGATTCTAAGACGTAGCCTTGCTATCTCAGTCGCGCTTTCATTGTAGCTGTTCATGTGGAGAAGTAACCACCCAGCACCTAGCATCTTCTTAACCCTACCTGGCTTGGGGGGGGAGGCAAAATGACCCCCCTACCAAACTTTCTGGGTCATGTCCGGAACGAAAACAAATGGAGAGCTGAAACTTCGTGACTTTATAGTTTATCATATTGGGGTCATTTTGAGTCTATTTGCATAATTCTCCGAGCAGAGGATTATGGAAAAATTCTAGATGGCGGCCACGTGGGGTCTCAGAAAAGTGATGTTTTTGTCATATTTCTTCGAAATTTCTGCTTTTCGCGATGGAAACCGGGAAAGAAGTATTTTATTTCACATCACATTAATATTTACTAATTTTAAATGCTGTTTTTGCGGAGAAATGGCAGAAATAAAAAAATCAGAAAATCTGACTGAAAAATCGATCAAAAAATGCCGTTTTTGGAAATGACGTCACTGTAACGTCTTCAAAGCGGCCATCTTAGATTTTTTTACATTCTGTGGTAGAGCTTGACCCAAGGGTATAGTATGGTAAGTTTCAACTCCGTAGCTCAAGGGGTAAGAAAAATGATTAGAGGCGGGTGGGGGCGGCATTTCGCCACCTCCCCCCACCCCAGGCCACAACAGGTCCAAAAAACCCCAGGCCAGATAGGGTTAAGCGGAATTAGATACGCTAGTTCGGGAGCTGTGATGACAGACCAACTCAAATTAGAAATTGATGGATGTTAATGTAAAAGAACCTGTAATGCCCGACGCCATGCAGCAAATTTCCCACCAAGACAATAAACCTACATATATTAGTCAAAAGTCACATACAAAGGGCGCATTTTTCCATGATTAATAATAATAATAAATAATAGCAAATCGGTGTAACTGAGTATTAACGTTCAATTGTTAATCGCTTGATAATGCTGGGGTGACTTTTTAGCGAAGTCATATAGGTAATATGTACAATGGTGTAGTTGGATACGAAATAGGTACGTATGTACAAAACTGAACTCTATATGAAAGACATGCGAAAAACCAGCGTGATCGTGGAGAACGAGACGATCTCATATAAATTGATCATGAGATGAACTGGAGAGAAGATAACAACATCCCAACCGAATGTATTTTCATTCTCGAGAGTGAGAATTTTCATCCCGTCATCAAGTTATATGAAGATTATGGGGTTATTTTCCCGATATAATTTAAATAAGTACTTTAATCGATATTTTAGTAATAATATCAACGACAATCTGAGAGAATTTTGATCTTGGCATCATGCCTTCAGCTGGTGTCGAGCGTAGAGATTGGTTAACCGGCGTCAGCTATATGGCTTGCATCCCATACACAGGTGTGAGATAAATGATCCCAGTTCGTTATCCCGCATTGGTTTTACAGATTATTGTAATGGAAAAATTGTAACTTACATTTGATCATGGTCCCATTAACGGTGAAATATCTTGGGATAGGAGACATGTCCGGATTCCGAGTTTGCATCCACACAATTCCACCTGGCACAAGAACATCTGCTCTCGCTGTGACTTCGTCCCTTTCTCTTGTAGATATGTTCTCAAGTGTCTCATCTGCCGATTTGATTTCGTCATCAAGTCTGATGTTTAAATTTAAAAGGAAAAATGACAGATTATTTTGTATTATTAGATAATCGATGAGAATTATAGAAAACGTTACAGATCCGACATTCAGTACATGGTAGAACAGAAATACCGGCTACGTCGTATATTGTGGTCGTAAATGTGCAACCAAAGGCAGAGGCTATGTCGTGCATTATGGTCGTAAATGTGCAACCAAAGGCAGAGGCTATGTCGTACAGTATGGTCGTAATGTGCAACCAAAGGCAGAGGCTATGTCGTACATTATAGTCGTAAATGTGTAGCCATAGGCAGAGGCTATGTCGTACATTATGATCGTAAATGTGCAGCCAAATGCTGACGACCAATTTATGCTTCTGTGGCGGGCAATACGCCATATCAAGTCATCATTTCTTCAAGCAAAGATCGACGAATGACGACCAGCTCAGTAAGACGCAGATCTCATTTTCGTATCGAGTAGACGAGAAACCGCATCTGCCTTGCGTTCGGTATAGGCCTTCGCACGTAAATGATATGATTGATGTATATGTAGTGCATATACTAGTTATGTCAACATTAATCAGTGTAACAGTAGGCATGGTAGACTTCAACAGACACACACAAGGCCAGGTTCGTCCTACCGGTCCACTTTATTAAACCTTGGATATTTTAACTGAGAGTCTTTGGAATAGCCGAGAAGATGGCTCTCCCAAACACCTGAGTATAACTGATGGATGTCAAAGGTTTAGACTCCCTGAGTATTAACTTCGTCCCGTAATTGCTCGAATCATCCTAGTTGGTTCAGGTATGTTTGACGAACATTTGTGCGATAATTTCTAATTTCACGACTTTCGAATGTATCACAAAACATACCTGGACGTACAAAACATTAGAGAGAGCAGGGCCGCCATTTAAAGCATCATCTTAGAGCAATTCTAGAAGTCTTCTTTATAAAGTATAACCTCCCCCTCTACAAAATAGGTTATCTGATGTACAAATATAAACTATGGGAATCCCTCGACGTTTGGTTTTTGCTCTGTTATTATAAATCAAACTTACATGCACATTCTAAAACGACTATTGGGTAATGTATTACACACCCTGGTTCTACTGATTTATTTGCATCTGAATATATTATTCAGTAAGCAATTCGCAGTAAAAATAACGCAATAATATCACAAATGCCCATTACATCAATTCAGCTGTTTTTGTTTTTATTTTGGGTCTCAAAATCTACCGATGGTATTTTTTTGGAGGAGGGGAGGGGGGGCGACGGGCTGACTGGTTGAAAAAGGGGCCACCATTTGGATGACCGCTAACTATTGAATGTGGGGTTCTGCATATAAACCTGTGTGCCTTTGCCTTACTTTTATATAAAAAAGTTTGTTCAGTTTATATCAAAAGGTATATATCGTCCCATCAACAGAGTTGCAGTCAAACCCATAAAAAGTTCAACTGGACTGGAATTTGGACTGCCATCATTAGTAGTACATAGGATCTAAACTGGTGAATTTTTCCCCATCTCGTTAACATAGGGATGTTTTTTCTCCATATATGACCTTTGGCCCTAGGTGACGACAGGGTGACGAACATAGGTCAGTGGCATTCCCTGAGGGTAAGGGATAGAATAGAAGTGTTTTCACAAATGAAATAGGTCAACCGCAAATGCCGTCATCAAAACCGGAAGTATTAATCCGAATCCTATAATCTAAGCCAAACATATAGTCTCAGCTGTCCCCCAAGGCGTTACCATAGGATTTGGACAAGATACAAGGGGTACAGACGAGCCGTTTATACCGTATAGCCTTCCCGTGAAATCCGAGAACATGTGGAATTCATTCAGGTACATGTATGCGCACTTATAGACTTATAAATTTTAAGCATAAGTAGCACCCAGAGAGTAGAATTAAACGGAATTCAGATTAACGGTACACTGCAAAAAGAGGTTACATGTTTAACGTTTCATTTTAAGATGGGTAACATGTGAGATGCTTCATAATGCTACATGTTTCACCCTGTTTTTCCATGAAAACATGTCTCATAGACGTAAGATTACAGCTATTTGAGGGTTGTGACATGTTTCACTCGCGTTGCCGTTTCACTATAATGACCCGAATAACTGTTTGAAACATCAAAGCCGAAACACGTACAACCGAGTCGCAAAGGCGACATGTCTCAAGGAACACAGTATAAAAGACGGATAATGCTGTCTGATGCATGGAAGCACTGGCTCCCAAAAATTTATTTATGGTCTTTAGCGATCGTGAATATATCTGTCGGTATTGAGAACAAAACAGACCGACCAATTTAATTGAATTATTTGCATCATAATATAACTCTTCCAGCCCTAGGGTATTTGAGGCCTGCCACGGCCTGGGAAGAGACGCCTCCTAACCACTGAATATTTTTTTACTCCTTGTGTCTAAAAGCCCCCACAATATATATTGGGGTCCGCTTTGCTAGAAAGTGCAAAAATCAAAAAAATCCAATCCTTGAACACTTCGCAGTTACGTCATATTCTAAAAATGAATTTTTGGTCGATCTTTCGGTCAAATTTTCCATTTTGTTTATTTGTGCTACGTTTTCCGAAGTAAACTACATAATACATTAGGGAAGACTTATCTGAGGTCAAATAAAATAGTTCATGCACTCTTCCCTCCCCCCCCCCAAGATTCTTTTCTGGAAGGGGTATGCAAATAGGGACAAACTGACTCAAATATAATACGCTGTAAAATCACGCAGTGTCAGCTCCTAATAATTTGTTGTTTCGGAGATATAGCGTAGAATGTTTGGGATGAGGGCATGAAGCCGCTTCATGTTTGGAAGGGCTAAGAGTAATCTCGTTAAACATTCATACCAACAAAATACACAGCAGGGTTGCTACAAATAAGAGTGAATTGATGGGGCATCAATACGAGTTCGCGTTGGAAGAAACAACAACTGTGTTCTCAGTGCGGCCAAAGCTACATCCAGTATTTTAAATATGTGTAGCGCATCAGGAGATTTTCTGGACATAGTCAATACGATTGCTCTATATACGATTACAGCCTTGCGAGGGATTCGGCCATTGTGTGACACAAATGACACCAAACCAGGCATCTTCACATTTCAAGTTAAATACTGTTCCGTCATTGACCTTGACCTAATGAATAGAGTAAACTGTTCAAACTGGGAAACGGACGTGATATCAAATAGTCAATCAAGATAGGAGGCTGCCAACACAGCGCAGCGAGGATTTTCTTTGATGTGAGCCTGTGTGGTTTCCAAATATGGCAAGTGGTCGTTGTATTGATGTTAATTTCTTTCGAATAGCCAATCAAATTTGAATTTTAACCCTACCAGGCCTGGGGGGGCCATTATGGCCCCCCTACCAAACTTTCTGCACTATCTCCGGAACGGCAAAAATAGAGAGCTGAAACTCCGTGACTTTATAGTTTATCTTATTGGGGTCATTTTGAGCCTATTTGCATAACCCCCCGAGCAGCGGATCATGGGTAAATTCAAGATGGCGGCCACGTGGGGTACCAGAAAAGTGATGCTTTTGTCATATTTCTTCAAAATTTCTGCTTTTCCGCGATGAAAAGTGGGCAAAAACTATTTTTATTTCATATCACATTAATATTTGCTAATTTTTCATGCAGTTTTTGTGGAGAAATTGCAAAAATAAAAAAATCGGAAAATCTAACTGAAAAATCGACCAAAAAATGCCGTTTTTGAAAATGACGTCACTGTGACGTCATCAAGGCGGCCATCTTGGATTTTTTGACATTTTCTGGTAGAGCTTGACCCAAGGGTATAGGCTAATACGTTTCAGCCCCCTAGCTCAAGAGGTAAAACAAATAATTAGGGGGGGCCATTTCGGCCCCCCCAGGCCTGGACAGGTCCCAAAAAGCCCAGGCCAGATAGGGTTAAAGAAGTCATACATTGCATTCCTCCTAATATGGATCACAGAATATTTATAGAGCTATGACATCACCAAACTAAATTTTGTTTAGAGATTGTGTTATGTTCAGCCAATGCAACACGTGTAGTGTTCGACTTGGATATGCGAAGATGAAACCAGGAGGAGAGAGGGGATATTATTTTTCATCTTTATGAAAATATTGAATATTGTTGGTGTGTGAAACAATGTTCCTCCTTCCTCCCTGACTGTGACCACTTTTGCAAGAACTCGATACGAGTCCAGGACTCCGTGATTTTAATAATCATCTGCGATCCGTATTCCATTCCCCGAAACGGAATGGAATTTCAACTACTGTATTTACCGCTAGCAGCAAGTTACAGACATTCATGTATCTAAATCAGCAAGTATGGTCAATATCTAGTACCCCTGTTGAGAACTGCTTCCTGTCTGCTGGATTAGGCTGCGTCATGTCAACAGACCGATGTGGCAACTTAAGTAAATTATCATTTTGGTTAATATCTGAATGTAAATGTACCATTTGGTGTGAATCAATGATCTAATTCACCAAAACTTGAGCAGATTATTGTCATGAACAATCTGCACGCTATGATAAATGCCATCACATCAGGAACTATGATGTACCGAACATGTATCTGTCTGGAATTATCATATTCATTGTTAACCTGAGGAACAAGCTTGTCTGTTATATATGTTCCTGCCTGTTGCCTAAGGTTATTGTTTGACTTCCATCGAAGATAAGAGAATAACAACTGATGGATATTGAATTTAATAAATGTTTCGTGTATTTCTGTTTCTTCCACAGGCGATCTGGCGATCTGATGAAACATGTAGTGGGAGTTACACTATTTTGAAACACTTCCAAGTTTGAGACATGTTCGGACCCGTTTCGGTTGCGACATGTGCCAAAAGTTGGGACAAAGTCATGTTTGGGCTCAGGCGTTTCATTTTGAAACATGTAGTCGGCCGTAACATGTTTCAGATTGAGACATGTACATACAACACATCTTTCACTGTGCAGGATATCATATGTTTCAAACGGACACATGTTTAATAACGACATATATAATATTGAGACACCATTAACACATATGAGGATGACACGTGTTTCAAATTGAAACATGAAGCCGTTTCAAAATGAAATATGTACGTACTCACATGTCCCAAAAGTTGAGACAAAATCATGTTTCATTTTGAGACGTTAAACATGTCGCCAATTCTTACAGTGTCTATAAATGGACACTGCATGTGCTGTAGGTTCGTGTAGAGTGTGTACTGTTTTGGCCTATGTTATGCTGGTTTACGAAATTATGTTTTAATATTCTACTGCGGCAGTAATCAACCCTCAATCTATATGCAACACTTCAGATTGCAGTAAGCAGAGCTTGAGCGCCGTCATTTATTTAATTCTGTGCCTTAGAAACATGTTACCATCATTTTGATCGGGGCGACAATGTAGGATCGGTGGCTACCTGTTTTTGTAATGTTTTGAAGGTGTTAGGATAGTCGATGAAGTTTTTTGAGTTCGTTGAAAAGCATTTTAGATGTTGAAAACTAGTAAGCAAACAAATTATTTTGGATAACAACTTCATTCATTAACGGGTGAGGTTCCGCTGTTTTCCAAATTGGTTGAAGTTCAGCCAGTGTACATTTGTCCTGCATTGCTGTTTTCTGTTTCCATAAATTGTAGTACTGTCTACAGCACTTGAACATTTTCATTTTCTTCCAAATTATGTTTTAATTTTCAAATTTTCAACGCGTTACAATATCGGGATTCAAAATAGTTTCTCTCTTACTTACATTACACCACTAATGTGTTTTCTCGCAGGGTAGATAGTACAGTACACTGCCAGCAACCATTTTACGCATATCGGGTTTTTTTTCAAGATTAAAAATAACCAGATGACTGCACTATAGTGTCTGTTCCCTCCCAATCATTTTTCGATCAGGATTAGCAGCGACCAGGTGAACTACATCTCCACAAGCACTGGTCATGATAATTACATCCTGCGGATCTAGCAAGCAAAGACCAGCTGCATGTTTTCGGATTGAATCATAAGGTTTTAACGAATTATTGTATTGAATTATCTTGAAGTTTGCATTATCCTTCAAGTGTTTTGGACGAAACCTATAGAGAAAGAATGAGTGGTTACCGGGGCATGGTAATGTTAAAATTAGTTGTATAAGTTTATAGTAACTTTCCTATGACATACACAATGCTTTATAGTCTTATAGTATTTTCATATTTTGCCTATATACTGGATTATAGCTATCAAGTTATTAATAAGATGTATTCATGTATACCTAGGTCAGATACATGTACTTAGGCATGTACTTGCACAATGAAGATATATGAATTTATTATGAATCTCTATTAGAGCCACTACTGTGCTGGCTGTTCGGTTCAGAAAATTTAAGTATAATTATGAATACATGTCCAGTTAGTTCAGATGTATGTTAGCTATGGTCAGTAGCCTTACTTTGAGTTAATCCCTTGACCATGGTATCAGTTAAAAATGTTGAGAAAGGACAACCAGAAGGTACCAAGGGTGCAAGCACTACGCAGTCAAAAGCACTATGGACTTGAATTACAGACCCATCTACAATGCGTGGGTCAACAATCAGAGCATTGATGTGTAAGTGAAATGTCCACGATCTAGTATGTGGGAGAGATAGATGGACTATGGCAAGTCGACCGGTAGTGTTCTTGCAGACGATGTGTACGATCGCATTTGAAGTAAGCGTACATATATATATATATATATATATATAGCATCGTAACGATACCTGAATATCAGCCATGTCAGCAATGTGAATACATTATGCACGATATACATTGAAATGGACTTGGGACTTCCTTACTTATATTGAGGTTACCGACAAACAAGCTCCCGCTATAACGGTTGTCTGATAACAGTTCCACTTCTTTGGAATACCTCGGAACTGTTCAAATAAGGCGCTAGGTTAAATTCTGCCCATTTACATTGCCTCTAGGCGACACGATTGGGACTAATCTTCCACTAGTCTAGTGGCTTAACGCCATTTTTCAATGAAATCGTGACATGCTGGATTAAAGCATCAAACTTGGCAGAGTCAATGTACATGACATGCATAAACATTCCGCGCGGCGGTGCCCGACCTGAGTGACCTAGTTTTCGAAAAATCCAAGATGGCGGCTAGTACGCCTGTCAAACATATAAATACCCGTTTTTCTTCTTCTTGTTGGGTCATTGTGTTCATTAAAATGACCAAATATGCCTTTGTGAAGCCTGGAAATTGATATATTGGTACCTCGAAACCTTTGCAACCATAAATATTGTCAAAAGATATGATTTTAACCCAACCTGGTCTTTTTGTGGAGGGGGGGAGGGGCACTTTCCGCCGCTCCCTCCCCACTTAGTGAACTTTTCCCTGCTGCTCCAAAACAACGAAACCTAGGAGGCTGAAACTTCCTGACTTTTTAGTTTATCGTATTGGGGTCATTTTAAGGCCATTTGCATACCATCCAGAGCAGATGATCGTGGGTAAATTCAAAATGGCGGACATGTATCCCAGAAAGTCGTGTTTTCAGTCCTTTTTGCCCATTTCTTTGCCCTTTTTCTGGCGAAAAATGACTAGAAAGTAATTAGATAAAACTATACTCAGTGGTTTCTAAAAAGAAAAATCGACAAATAAAAATTTCGAAAAATCGGCCCAAAATAGCTTCAGCGAATATGACGTCACGGTCACGTCATCATGACGACCTTCCTGCATTTTTTTTAAAGAAACCGTGTGGTAAGTTTCAGTAATCTACTGAAGTTGTATTTTTTGTTGTGAAAGGCGAGGGGATTTCAAGTGTCCTGTGAAGAAACCTGACGAGAGAGCTTTGAAATACTACGATGATTAAGGAATGGCAACGGCTTTCAGGAACTTGATGCAGTGCTCGTCGACTTGGAATTAAGTGGATGTGAAAGAAGATCGAAAAATCACCAAAAAAACAAGCCGATTTGGGTCGGAGGGAGAAGGTTGGCCAGCTCAAGATACCGAAATGCATGTTATCTCTGACTGTCGGAGGAGATTTAGTTACTATTGAAGCAACATGTGATAATAGATGTTTGAGGGCTTACAGTACAAGGGTCTAGACCGTCATTCATAATTCAGCCGTCGTCCATTAAAGAATATCCGCGTTCATAATCCAAAGACCTATTCCATATCCATATAACAGTATTAGCACCAAATTCAACAAAGACAATCATAGTATACATAAACATAGGCTAGTTTCCTGCAAGAGGGAAGCGGTCAACAGTTTTCGTTGATGCCGACAAGACACCATGATGTTCCAAAAATATAAAATTAAAATATAAAAATATAAAAATATAAAATACAGGTCACAAACCACTAAATAATCGCCTTACTTATTATGTAGTAAATTCACTGCGCACATCTTGCGAAAACGATACTCGTAACATTCGCCACCATGAATGACCTACCACATGATGTAGCTTAGCTTTTCTGCTGAAACATATGAAAAATCAGCATACATTTCCCACGATCGTTTTGAGCCAGAGCCGACAGAAAAGATGGCATGCCAACTGACATCTGAGCATCGAATTTGGGGGGGGGGCCAATCAAACTGGCCCAGATTTTTTCCCTCTTAAAATTTCGAAAGCTTATTTTGACATTTTCTAGAGTTGAATATTGTAGAAACATTTAAAAATAGATCAGAAATTATTTCCCGCCCTGTCCGATATAATGGCCAATCGTTTATCCCCAGAAGCTTTAGTCCGTAATACCACCTTGCACCCCAAAACCATTTAGGGGTTTGTGACAGAAGTGCGGAGAGAAAGAGCCAAATCATGTCATCGGTTGAAAGTGAATACTTGGTGTTTGCGAAACTATAGTTTCCTACATTAAAAGCGATGTTGAAGAGGTAACCCACGTATATTACGGTCCTTAATCAGACTACTCCTGACTCCACCAGAAAGTGTGCTAGGAGCCTATTCTTTAGCCTGGATTTGTTGATGGTCTTCGAGAATCCCAGAATGCTTAGTCGCTCTTCATATATTACACGTAACTCAGCAAACCTGAATATGTAGATTCTGTTTTCAACATTTCTTTCAATGTAGAAAAATGGCTCTGGGGACACCTTGGATTCCACAGTGTCTTAACTTTTATCTGCCTACGACTTGTCTCTTTCTATTATTGTAAGTCATCAAACATATATTATGTTATTTAGCTCCAATAAACATTTGCCGCTAAATCTCCTCTGGCAATCTGTGATAAGAGTTCTGTATCTTGCAGCAGGGTTGCCATCTTCCATAGTCTAGAGTCATCATTGAGCATATATGCAGCACTCCTTGAGCGTACATACAGAAGATTGCTCGGTCCTACCAGAGGCTCCGAGTGATGGGTGGTTAGACTTCTGTTTCTCCGAATCAGCGTTATTTATTCGCTTGTTCTTTTGGCAATCTTTCAATCTTTCAAGTTTTTTGCTGGGAAAACTTAGATTACCTGCTTTGTGCCACTTAGCTTGGTTCAGCAACAATTGCGCGGCACTTTCACATCCTCTTTCATAGTTTACATAGTTTACATATCTTACGATACGAGGTTTGACTTTAAAATAGTATCTTTTGACACTATTGTTTGCAAAGGGTTAGGATTACCAATATATTAATTTCTGAACAACACAAAGGCATATTTAGTCATTTTAATGAACATTCTAGACTAACACTGAACAGAAAGACGGGTATTTACATGTTTGACAGATATACTGGACGTGTTACGTCAACAAAACGAAACAGAAAAATTTGTGAAGTCAAGGATTAACAATTAAACATTTATTTACAATACTAAAATCATATACAATTTAAGTAAGGTTAATACAACAAATAAATGTGTGAAATATAGTCTTACTGTTCAATGCTATCTCGATGTGCACTTTACAGTCCTTGTTGACGCGCAAAAATCGCTCTTCTGTATAATGGTAACCCAACACTGCTCAATTGTTCACAATCCCAGTAAGTGTCCAATATCCGACGGTTCGATAGCGTAAACGTTAATACACAGGAGTAAATAATCCAGCAGTCCGTAATTACAGGCTAAGGTAACACAGAATAACACCCGCATAAAAAACCAGCTTGAATTCCCTGCTGACTGACTGACTGACTGAGCGCTATTTATACTCTATGAGGCATTCCAGATCATTCTGCCCAATCAAGAAGCTTCTAGAATACACAGCGTCACCGCATCACCTGACCTAGATACAATTTACAACAACCTTCTAGAAATCTCCAATTGGCTGACCCATAAAATAATACGTAAACGAGCTTGCGTCAGCTCCGCATTCCAGAAACATCCACAACGTATAATAATAAGACTACAATACCATGACAGACGCCATCTTGGGTTTTCGAAAACTAGGTCCCTGAGGTCGTTCACCGTCATGCGGAATGTTTGCATATAGCATGTTCATTTACTATGCCGAGATGGGTCAGCTTCAATCCAGCATTTCACGATTTCATTCAAAAATGGCGCTCAGCCACAAAACTAATGCCGTTCTTGTATTAGTAAATTGATGGCCTGAAGATCAACGACCTTGTAAATAAACATGCAGCCATGACTCAGTATTCATAGCCCTGTCAAAAGTACTTGGAGAACAGTTATTCGCGTATGTCTACGTTATGTCACAGCTCAAGTTCTGTATTGTTTATATAACGATAAACTTCTTGGACATGAATAATTTCCATATCTCGTCAAGTTTCGTCAACTGATTGGCGGCCATCTTGATTTATGATTAAATCTGTCACTGTAATCTATTTGAAATATTGGCTTATGATCTCCGTGTCCCACAAAACATATATATGGCCACTTCAAATAAGATGTTAGCCAACATAGAAGCAAGGATATGACCATTTGAATATTTAGCGACCATATTGGCGGCCATCTTGGATTTTGAGAGAACAAGATCACCCAGGTCGGGCACCTACCCGAGATATGCTTTTGCATCCTATGTACAGTAACTGTGCAAAGTTTCGTGCTTTAATCCGGCGTGTCACGATTATTCACCTAAGCGACTGGACTACACGTCGCCCAACAAGTGTAACTATAAGGGAACAACTAACTATTCACCCGTATCGTGTCAAACCAAACTTACCTATTCTCCAAAGAAAGGGCCGACTGAAATAAGAAAAAAGAACAGTCAATCAATTCTGATATGTTATACTACTCTAAGATATTCCGGTAAATGTTGGAATATATATATTTAAACATATGTGATTTCGATTAACCCTATCTGGCCTGGGCTTTTTGTGACCTGTTGTGGCCTGGGGGCAGCCGAAATGGCCCCCCCCTAATTATTTTTCTTACCCCTTGAGCTAGGGAGCTGAAACTTACCACAATATACCCTTGGGTCAAGCTCTACCAAAAAATGTAAAAGATTCCAAGATGGCCGCTTTGATGACCTCACAGTGACGTCATTCTCAAAAACGACATTTTTTGGTCGATTTTTCAGTCAGATTTTTCGAATTTTTTATTTATGCATTTTCTCCGCAAAAACTGCATGATAAATTAGGAAATGTGATGTGAAATAAAATAGATTCTGCCCGCTTTTCATCGCAGAAAAGCAGAAATTTTGAAGAAATATGACAAAAACATCAACTTTTCTGGGACCCCACGTGGCCACCATCTTGAATGTTCCCATGATCCTCTGCTTGGGGGTTATACAAATAGCCTCAAAATGACCCCAATATGATAAACTATAAAGTCACGGAGTTTCAGCTCCCCATTTTTGTCGTTCCGGAGGTAGCACAGAAAGTTTGGTAGGGGGCCATTTCAGCCTCCCCCCAGGCCAGGTAAGGTTAAGTATTCAAGTTGTCGATTAATTCAGAATCCCGATGTGTTGTCACAAGTCAATTGTGCGCCAGATATGGACAATTTGATGCTGTAGTGATTTCGCGAAGACTAAACAATGTTTCTATTGTTTTTTTAGTACGTCTACTACCGCCCCTTCTCCTAATTATTCACTTCTGCCCCTGACTTTCAAAACCTAATCACTCGTTTTTAGCGGATTTGATGGATTTCTCTTGTGATCTTGTCAGGATGGTGATTGGGTCAGCGCAAGTGACATGAAACAATCTTGGTTACTTGGAATAGCACCGGACGAAAACTTAGAACCTACTTCAAAACAATCTTGACTGACATAATTGGCGATGCCATCTCGATTATCTCAAGCATCGGACATATTCAAAGGTGCGATATTCAGTCTCATCATACCCCTGTAAATAAGCGTTTGACTGTCGAAATTGGCAATATTAGCCCGGTTACTTTAGTTGTTAGGGAAGAAATCAGAGGAAATATTCATGAAGAACACCATTATTACAGTAAGCCAAATTTCAATTCGTATCACATAGAACATTTAGAAAAAATCTCGAGTTTAATTGGTCCGTGGCGGCCATATTGCTCTACGGAGCGAAGATATTGAATCATCCTGTGAGTTCGAAGTACAGAGCAAGGCCAGGACACTCAACATGTCTCAGTTACTATGTTTTGTGAATTCTTCGGTGTGTATCTGAAGCGCATGGCATGTACCAAGGTGATCGCTTATATTTGCCAATTGCCGCAGTTATCGGCCCAAATGATTGAAAGAGAGCTTTTTGTGAAAATGACTATCCAGTATGGCTGTCAAACTGTTCAGCCAATCGGAAAACTGAACATTATTGTCATGCCTTTACACATCCTTCATCGCTCTATGAAATTTCAATGCGACCTTTATCTGTTTTCCGAATCGCGTCCCCCATCGGCATTTTCTCGGATATATTTTACCGCTTCGAATGCTCAATAGATCTTGGTGTTTCCTTACGTATATTAAACCATTCAACAGCTTGAAAATCTGAAAAGTTTGATGTCGGTTGAGGCTTTATTAGTGAAATTTCCAGTGATAAACTTGAACGGTCCAACACCATCGATCGGTTCAGCTGCTCCATACGAGAAGATCATTGGCCGTTTTTCATAAATCCAAGATGGCTGTCGACGATGGCATTTGCTTAGGGGGAAAACGGTAAATCCTACATAGATCAGACACATTTTGCACGGAACTTCTCCAGGAGAATGACCTGAGCCCGATAAAGGTATCTAATTCCCATTGGAACAGGGGTAATTTAAAATCGCATGCAAAACTTGTTAACCACAATAATATACAGGCTTCCTTGAAAACATGAATAAAACACTGGTAATTTCTAAATGACGTAGTCCATAGTACTAATTAGACTCTTGCTAAACGATTTGTGTGTTGCCATTATATCACATGTACCAGCGCAAATTATATGCCCCTGACCCAGATATATATCGAACATGGGAAAGTTCAGATATGCGAATGTAAGCACATACCAGGAGAAAGGAGACGGAATTCGTGTTTTTGAGCGCCTCTGCCATAAGGTGGAGACATCTTTGGACGGCGGACTGGCACTCCTTAAGATTGACTATGCTTTGAACATTGTTGCCCACAAAAGTTCCCTCCTCGGTCGTTATTTTCTCCAGAGCTGTCGTTTTCTCTCTCTCGATGGCTTCAAGTAACTTGTTGTACGCTTGGCCTGTTGTTGTTAAGCGGCTTTGCACATCTGTCTGTATGGAACATAACTAAGATCTTGGACACGCATGAATATATGTTACAATGTCTTGCAATACAACATACGCAGATATGTCGGGAGCAGAGCTTAGAAGGCTTCCGCTTTGGCTTCAACCGGCCTAACATCAAAACATTACCATCTCCAAGATTCATTTCATTGTGGTATGTGAGGAATCGGTCAGTATTAACCAAGGAAAAGGAGTCAAACTAGTCCTGATATTTCAAACGGCAAGACAAATAACATAACTATTTTCTCATATGCATCTCTCTACAAGAAGTCCACTTATCAGTCTCGTTAATGTATATGCATATTGTATTTGAACTATCCATCGATTGGCTTTAAAGGTGTATAGTAATTGGGTTTGTAACCACTTCTGGGTAACTTTTATCTTCTTTTTGATTTATCTGATGTGACCAGTTACTGAATACTCACCTCTTTATCTCTGCGGGCTTTTTCTAACTCTGAAATAACATCTTCAATATTGGCGGTCTTCATCTGGAGGATGTCACTTTTCTCTATCACATCGGACTGCAAGAGGTGAACAAGAGTCAATCAGAATTGCTAGATATAAAGCAAAACCAACAGTCACTACACATGCATGTATTATGCCCATAATCAACTGATAGTATACTTTGATAAGAGATAAACGTTTTAATGTATATTTGTGCTTGACAACAACAGGAAATAGTTTTGACAAATACCAATATTAATCGGCTTGAAACCATACATATCAAAGACTTCCTCTTGCATGAAGAGTCCACCGAATGAGATTGGCCAGCATACTGCTAAACGCTATAGAAATATCCATGGCTTCCTCGTTAGCTATACTAGAATTTAGTGTCTCATCTTTCAACAACTTGACCTACTGAGGCATATTTGTCGAGCTATGTTTTTGTTTTTTATGCCACACCATTCCGCAAATTTACTATCGTCAGGAATACCAGGTGAAATATAAACTTTACTAGAAGATCATCAGCATGAATTCTCTCATTTTCTGGGGATACCTGCAACATGGAGAATGTTTCTGTATTTAATGTGTCTCCATACAAGCAAGCTGATTCATATTAGGGTATTCAAAAGGATGTCGAGTCGGTTCAGTATGTTAGTTAATCAATATTGAAAAAAAATAATTAATCTCTCTTGGAACGTACATGTGATGGTCACGAAAGTGACGACAAGAAATCATGTACAAAGAATGAAAGGGAAGTGGTATTGAGGATAACCTGTGTCAGATAGACACAAAAGAAACTTGACTTGTTGTAAACAATTTATGATCTCTAACAGTTGAGTGAAGAATCTCACACACATGATAGAAAGGAATTTATGAAAGAAATGAGGATACAACGCAAATTCATTTTGATTCATCCTTATCCTGTCAATGTATTGTTGATGATGAGTGTTGCATACAGTAAGACCTGTCCTAATTTAACACGGAAACACATTGGAGAAGAGGGGCTGTGGTCGTTAAATACCGGCAGTCGATTAATAAAGATGACAGTAAGAGTAGGGTTGACTGTGATATTGGCACCTTTTATGGATGAAACCGCGAATCCGACAATCATTAGCCAGACGTCTTCCATGAAAAAACTCCGTGTCTATAATTACAATACCCCTGCCATCGATCTTCTACTACACGTCATACTGAAGATATAGACAACATTACCTGTTTCGATTTATAGGCGGCTTGAAGTGACTGAACTTCGTGGTTTTTATGATCCCCAACTTTCTCACAGAGTAAACAGATAGGCACTTCACACTGAATACAGTAGATTCCAAGTCGCTCTTCGTGTTCGTTACACTTAGGTTCTGGCGGTGGCTTCAAGTCGAGTCGGGCTTCAACCATCGGATGGTCAGCATACGCACCCCGGTTAGGATGACGGTTTTCAAGACAATTCAGACAAAATGACAGTTCGCATTTCAAACAGCTTTGTACCGCATTCGCTGGGGGATCTGTTTCGCAGAACAGGCATGGCACTTTTCCCTTCATCTGTTGTGCTTCCAAAATGCCGAAGAGAATATAATTTCTGGGTAGGCCTTGTACTCCATTAGCTCCAAGTTTCTTGCGTTTTCTACAGTTTGGACATTTTAGGACTTGTGTTACCGGGCCAGATCTTCTTTGATGATATTCATCCAAACACTCTCTACAGAACGTGTGTCCACACGGTAGAACTACAGGGTCAACAAACAGCACATGACATATAGGACACACCAGTTCCTCCTCTGAAACTTCGAAGGTAGTTTTACTGAGAGCCATATCTTGTTTCTTGGCGAACTCTGTAATGGAAAATCAAGTTGTTGATGCTTAACTGAAAACAGATATGACCAGACATCTTCAGTCTGTGAATGTTTTTTGTACGGATCACAATCGGGTGAGCTGAGACATTTTCTTTGAATATATCATCTACATGGTTAGTTCATACTTTTCCCGGCCTGAATCTACCAGACAATGTGAACACTGACTGCTTTAGCTGCTCAGTTAAGTGATATTGTACATATTTTCCCACCAATTTGTAGGAAACAAATTAAATTGTCCTTTGTACCAGAATACGAATAACTATTGCGATTTGTGATGAAGGGCAAATGCGAAAACATATCAGGACGGTATATCTGAAAACTCGTGTTTCCGTGATATTAATATGATAAACTATGAAATCTGAAGGTTACTTCTATATCGAGTCTTAACTGGAACGATTGGGAAAATCCGTTGATGGTGTGGGCAAGTCGGGTTGGAGCGGGGTAGTGTGGGGTGATGTAGTGCGGAATGCAGATGGGATTATCTAAAAAGAATAAGCCCACAAAAGTTCTATCAACGCTTTCTGTGTGATACTAAAATCATTGGGATAGGTTGAAAGGTAGTGGACTTGGTACGGCGCATCATGTTGGGCACATCGGTTCTCGTCAGATCACCGAAGTTAAGCAGCGTTGAGCTCGGTCATCACTATGACGAGTGACCGGGTGCTATACTGGCTGGGCTGATCAGTATCCAGGATATAACTGTTCGTCAGGATGGCCGAGTGGTCTAAGGCGCCAGTCCCAAGTGCTGGTCTGTGCAATGCAGGGCGTGGGTTCGAATCCTACTCCTGACATGAGTTTTTTGTATATACACCTTTTGTATTATACCATATCTGTCCTGAATGTGCTGTATTATTAGTTATACGTCGCTCTTCCGGGGTAATACGGGATGAGATTTGGTTTCTCTCGCCATATTTTTCCTCGGCGCGAGGAAAAATATGGCGAGAGAAACCAAATCTCATCCCGTATTACCCCGGAAGGGCGATGTATAACGAATTTATCATATCTCAGAGCATTAAGAATCACTTTGGACTTCAACGCCGACATAATGGAACGGACTTCGATCGGACTTGCACTGGTTTCAGAACGATCCACAGCATGCACCGGAAAAAATGAACACAAAGACAAATGTATCATTTGTACAATCCTCATCTTTAAAACGTACTAAGGGAGGAGCAAAGATAACGATAACATATACTGTAATCCGTGAACAATGAACCCGGTTTCCGTGTGAAATACCGGTGGGTTTCGGTGATAAAGAATGAACAATCTAACTTCAAATTCAGCTTCATCTCTTATGTTCTATTCTAAAAATCAGAAACGTATAAAATACTGGAACATTAAGCTTAATCTCAATTTCATATTTAATATTTAATAGCCATCGGCGAGTATAATATCTAGATTATATACCTTTTGTTAATAAATACATCGAAAGACCCGTTCCGGACTCACATCTGTTGCGTGGATATGTAAGTTTCAAATACACGTGTGAACTGTTACATTTCCATTCTGTCTATAATTCAACACCGTGTCACTCGACAGTGTCACTTGTGTCATGTTTCCATAACATCACACAGGAGAAGGACCAACATGAACTGACTTAAATTTACAGTTCGAGAGAAAAATCGGAAAAATCAAACTGTCCTGCACAATTTGGCAGAAGTATAGGTATTTGCTTCATTTTCGCACGATGATGTTGATTGCATTTATTGTGCAGTTATTGAACATTGGCGCTCAGGGATTTGCGGCGACAAGGATAGCTGTGGGAATGTCACACGATGTGGGCGGGACAGCGGTGCTGTCGAATTCACAAAACAGCCGATTAAGATCAAAATCAAAGTCGTCGGCATGGCCTTCTGCTCGTACATCCTGGGTGTGTAACACGGCCGACGTGGCATCATTTGACGTGGGTGCAGGGTACTGAGAAGATCATGTCACAGTTTCTGCAGGATGGGGTTTGACAAGAACATTTACTGGAAGTGTATGCGTACCGGTATTCGTCTTTCGGGTTGAACCCATCGTGTCAGGAAAGGCTACTGACGCAACCGTGTGGCCCATTTGCAGTTTCTCGCCATCACTTACTCGCTGGTAAACCGACAGCGACGAGACAGATCTGTGACCTGTGACAGCCATTATTTGAGATGCTGAATAGTTGTTTCTACCAAGGATGGTGATGCCGGTTGCTCGTATACTGTGGTTAGTGTATGGTTCAGAAAGTTTCAGACGAGTGCCCAGGTTGGTCATGAAGGCTGCCAAGCGGTGTTTCCCAATAGGTTTGTTATAATACCAAACTTTATCGTCGTCGAGGAAACTATCAACCGGGTACTGCCACACGCGATCACATTTCGGATGGAGTTTGGAGATATAACTTTCGAATGAAGCAACAGGACAGAACGGGGAACCTTCTTCTTCAGGCATGAATCGGGTAACACCCTCTTTTTGCTGGGCCTGGCGATTTTTTGTGAGTTCATCCTCCTTTTTTTCACATACCTCTGCCCAGTTTTCGGGTCCCGCTTGATGATGAATGTGTTTTTTGTCATCTTTTCCATATTCTCCACTCCCCTTCTAAAGAAGAACAGAACATCGAACTGAATTTTATTTGCAAGCCCAGTTGGGGTTTTTGGGGACATGAGAACAGACTTGTAGAGTTTACAACGATCGGACTCGTTTATGGGCTCATAATGATCGGTGTCGCCTTTTCCAGATGCCTTCAACTCTGCAAGTGCGGTTTTGAAGCACCCGTTGGCTTCATTAAACTCCGAATTTCTAATCAAATCAAAAGTTTTCAAATACGGTGGGGCCTTCAGGTAACGATTCAGAGAATGTCGAAAGTTTTCGAGAGTGGATGTTTTGTACAATTCTCCGTCTTGTTTTCGGGTATCCAAATAAAAATGACTGAGTACCTCTGCTAACCTCTCGGCCGAGAATCCTTCGAATTCTTCACTCTGTCCCTTCTCTTTCAGGTAATACTTCAAAGTTCTGGCGGACTCTTTGTTCGATTTTTTTGTGTTGCTGGGAATAATATTAGCCCGCTTTTCAACAACTTCATCGTCCGTGTGAGACGCGAAACGTTTGCCTGATTCAACCATTTTGTTTAGCAGACGATGGAATCTAGTGAACACCTGTTCGTTGCCCTTGGCGACGGGGGTATACGATATATATTCGACCAGCAAGTTGACAATACAGCATCACACATGCGGTCTGTCAGCCAATCAAAAGTCTACATGCTTCTCTGAGATATGATAATATACCATATTTGTCCTGTGTTATACAACATCTGTTCTGTATTATATCAAATCTGACCTGCATTGTACCATATTTGTTATGTATTATACCATATCTGTCCTGAATGTGCTGTATTATGCCATATCTGTCCTGTATTATACCAAATCTGTGCTGTATTATACCATATCTCTCCTGTATTGTACCATATATGTGCTGTATTATACAATATATATTCTGTATTATACAATATTTGCCCTCTATTATACCATATCTGTGCTGTATTATACCAAATCTGTGCAGTATTATACAGTATCTGAGCTGTATTATACCATATCGTTTGAGAAAGTTTAATCTTTGCTCGGTGTGAGTGTCAACGCCCGGTGGTGGTGGTGGTAGCTCCCGTGGGGCGGAGCTCTTGGATGGGAGCTCTTGGAGCTCGGAGCGCGTAACCGTGGTGCAGACGTCCGGTTCCGGTCACGTGACCGGAAGTGACCTTTGAGCCCTGCGCATGATACCGGATATATACATACGTCCTCATCTTACATCCGGGTTTTCCCATGTTTACTCTCACGTGACCAGAACCGGAAGTTGTCACAAGACAGGAAATGTCATATTATATCAAATCTGTGCTGTATTATACCATATCTGTCTTGTATTGTACCGTATATGTCCTGTATCATACAATATATGTTTCTATATTATACAATCGGATAGCGGTTGTCGTGGAAACTTTATCATGTGTCAGGAGTAGGATTCGAGCCCACGCCCTGCATGTGCAGACCACCACTTGAGGTTGGCGCCTTAGACCACTCGACCATCCTGAACTTTCACGGTTATAGTTCACAGTATCAAGTCATATGTAGTATTCATGCACGATGCGACCCCAAGCGTGTAGATGCGTCGACATGCAGAGAACTACAAGATGACACCCCACACGGTACATTCAGACCAAGGATGGTCCATTTCTTCTCAAATACCTTCTTTCGCTGCCCCAAATTGCCCACTTTGGCTACTACTCCTACTGATGACGTCACCAATGACTTCACAGATGACGTGAACATCCCTCAAATCGTGGTCTGCACCACGAGAACTACAAGATGATACCTAACACGACGCATTCGGACCAAGGATGGTCCATTTCTACCCCAAATACCTTCCTCCCTGCCCCAAATGCTCACTTCGGCTACTACTCCTACTGATGACGTCACCAATTCCGTCACAGATGACATGAGCATCCCTCAAATCGTGGTTTGCATCACGAGAACTTCAATATGACACCCCACACGACGCATTCGGACTAAGGATGGTCCATCTCTACATCAAATACCTTCCTTCACTGCCCCAAAATGCCCACTTTGGCTACTACTCCTACTGATGACGTCATCAATGACGTCACAGATGATGTGAACATCCCTCAAATCGTGATCGGCACCACGATAACTACAAGAGGACACCTCAAACGACTCATTCGGACCGAGGATGGTCCATCTCTACACCAAATACCTTCCTTCATTTCCCCCAAATGCCCGCTTTCGCTACTACTCCTACCGCCGAGGTCACCAACGACGTCACAGATGACGTGAACATCCCTCAAACCGTGGTCTGCACCACGAGAACTACAAGATGACACCTCACACGCCACATTCGGACCAAGGATGGTCCATCTCTACACCAAATACCTTCCTTCACTTCCCCAAAATGCCCGCTTTCGCTACTACTCCTACTGATGACGTCACAGATGCCGTGGATAGTCCTCAAATCGGGGTCTACACCCCGAGAGCTACAAAATGACACCTTCCACGACACATTCGGACCAATAGTGGTCCATCTCTATCCCAAACACGCCTGCAAGCACCCCCAAAATGACCACTTTACTTACTACACCCAACTGCGCATGCGCAGATTGACGCGTTTTGCACTAAAAACACGCCATTCTGACTATACCCCACAAAAACCTCACTTTGGCACCTCCTACGACCCATTTGGACCCATAGTGGTCCATCTCTACCCCAAACACACCCCCACGCACCCCCAAAATGCCTGCTTTCTATACTACGGCCAGACTGCGCAAGCGTAGAATATTGAAAACGAACGATACATTAGTCCAGTCGGGTGCTCCTCCACGAGAGCTTCAAAATGACCTCATACGACACCGTCGGACCACTAGGGGCTCACCTAGACCCCAAAACGTCCACCCAGTATGGACCTATCCCCCCATAGCCAGTATGGGACTATATGGGCCTATATACAGACCTACCCGGTACTTTTCGAAAAATTTCACCGTTTCACTTCGAGACCCCTCCCATCATGTTTTTTTGCTGGGGAGACGTGAAAAACAAGACGAAACAACCAATAGTAAAACCCACAAAAAATTTCCCAGTATGGACCTATACCTCCATAGCCAGTATGGGTCTATAGGGGCCTACACAGACCTACCCGGTACTTTTCGAAAAATTTCACCGTTTACCTCCGAGACCCCTCCCGTCGTGTTCTACATGTTGAGACGTGAAAAACAAGACCAAACAACCCATAGTAAAACCCACAAAAAAAATCCCAGTAAAGACCTATACCCCCATAGCCAGTATGGGCCTATATACAGACCTACCCGGTATTTTTCAAAAAATGTCACCTCTGAGACCTTTTCCATCTGTGAGTCAATATACTGTTACTATACTATCCTCTGCGCCGCAAGGTCAATAGGGCTCGAAATGCACTTTTATACTACTAAATGTGCGTGAATATACTGTTACCATACTATCTGCGCCGCAAGGTCAATAGGGCTGAAAATGCGCTTTTGTACTACTGAATGTGAGTCAATATACTGTTACTATACTATCTGCCTCGCATGGTCAATAGGGCTCAAAATGCACTTTTATACTACTAAATGCGAGTCAATATCAGTTAAGGACCCGGATGTAAAGATGGACGGGATGAAAGGATACAGGTCAGTACATGCCTTTCATTCAATCAATGATACAGGTCAGTACATTGACTCTCATTGACCTTTTAAGCCCGGGGACCGATATCAGACCCTTTTGGATACAGTTGATATGGGGTTTCCCCTATTGTAGGGGTAAAGTCCGTGTTCCGCTTTTTATATTTTTTCAGGAGAAACTTTTACATACACCCATTCCCCCACCCTACCTCTCTCAGCAGGCCCCGATAAGCCAGGGGCCGATATTGACCATTTGGAATAGGATTGATAGGAGTTTTCCCCTATTGTAGGGGTAAAGTCCGTGTTCCGCTTTTTTATATTTTCGGAACAAATCCTAATTTTACATGCACCCACCCATGACAAAGAACCCGGATGTAGGTCAAAGGTCACGCCCGATTCACGCCAACCGAAAGTGACGTCATACACCTGCGCATCCTAACTCCAGATACAGAACAATACACTTGCAATCATTGACCTTTGTCGAAACTATAGCGGCCTTGCGGCCCAGAGGTCAAAGGTCAAGTTGAGTCAATATCACGTTTATATACTACTTATGACGTCCCGAAAGGCCCGCTGCGTATGCTCGGTCATCATTTGAGACGTTCTCAATTTGATTGCTGGACCTGACAGGCTGACAGCGAAGGAATATACATTAGAAAGGGTTGAACAATTTGAAGCAGTAGAGGAACGTAACGAGTTCAAGAGCCTCAACTCATGAAGGTTAATGGTGTAGAAAGTTTCATCTTCCTAGCCTGAGGACAGCCAAAATATCCAGGAGTGTGAGGCACCGCAGAAATCAGGAATTATACAGCTCTTGACGTCATGATGACGTTATTCTGGTCTGTTACTTGTGGAATATTTTGGAGCTGAGTATTTTTTCAATGCAATGGTAACCTCCCACCCCCGCCAAAAAAATGACCGGCATGCAAGCATTTTGGTCATTTTCGCTCTTAACCCTATCTGGCCAGGAATTTTTGCGACCTGTCCAGGCCTTGGGGTCCATTTCGGCTCCTCCTAATTATTTTCCTTGCCTCTTGAGCTACGGATGTATCAGGAAACGGGGAAAGGTGGGGGTATTTTATTTCTATTTTTTTATTCTATTATAAATTAGCCAAATTGGGCAAGAACAAACGTCACAAAACCTTTTAAGATAATATTATTTATTATAATAATACATATTGTTAAGATTAAATGATGTAGCAGTTATATATAAATGTTTGGGGTTATTGGCAGGCCCGGCGAGCACTATGTGCCACACATGTGCATGGTCACTAAGGAATTTCGAATCATGAAAATAGTAAAAGTGAACTAGAAGATGTCTTCTCATAAATTCAAGGAAATAATCGTTCACTTATGTAATACAGATATAACAAACCTGAAAAGCTTAAGCCAGTATACTATACACTGTACACAGCTCCCCCTAGCGTCCCTGCCCAATGCCAATTACCCATTCTGACGGCCGCCAGAATGTCATTCTTAGTCTCCAATCTACCGCTGACGAAAAGTATCATATCCAATCAAATCGCCATCTCAATCTGCCGGTAACTTATAATACTATCCAAAGAGCCGTATCTACCGCTGAGCAAAAATATAATATTCAAACTACCGACTTCATTCCACCGCTGAGGAAAAACTGCTTCAAAGCAAGGGAGACTATTCAAATCACCGTCTCCATTCCAGCGCTGAGGAAAAGAAAAAGGCTATCAAACCACCGTCTCAATCTGCCGCAAAATAATAATACTATCCAAAGTGCCGTATCTACCGCTGAGCAAAGGTAAAATATTCAAACTACCGTCTCCATCCCACCGCTGAGGAAAAGGAGAAGGCTATCAAACCGCCATCTCAATCTGCTGCTAACTAATAATATTATCCAAAGTGCCGTATCTACCGCTGAGCAAAAATATAATATTCAAACTACCGTCTTCATACCACCGCTGAGGAAAAACTGGTTCAAAGCAAGGGAGATGATTCAAACCACCGTCTCCATTCCACCGCTGAGAAAAAGGAGGCTATCAAACCGCCGTCTCAATCTGCCGCTAAATAATAACGCTATGCAAAGTGCCGTATGTACCGCTGAGCAAAAGTATAATACTCAAACTACCGTCTTCATTCCACCGCTGAGGAAAATCTTCTTCAAAGCAAGGGAGACGATTCAATCCACCGTCTCCATTCCACCGCTGAGGAAAAGGAGAAGGCTATCAAACCGCCGTCTCAATCTACCGCTGAATAATAACACTATCCAAAGAGCCGTATGTACCGCTCGGCAAAAGTATAATATTCAAACTACCGTCTTCATTCAACCGCTGATGAAAAAGTGCTTAAAAGCAAGGGAGACTATTCAATCCACCAGCTCCATTCCACCGCTGAGGAAAAGGAGAAGGCTATCAAACCACCGTCTCAATCTGCCGCTAAATAATATACTATCCAAAGTGCCGTATCTACCGCTGAGCAAAGGTATAATATTCAAACTACCGTCTTCATTCCACCGCTTAGGAAAAAGTGCTTCAAAGCAAGGGAGACTATTCAAACCACCGTCTCCATTCCACCGCTGAGGAAAGGAAGAAGGCTATCAAACCACCGTCTCAATCTGCCGCTAAATAATAATACTATCCAAAGTGCCGTATCTACCGCTGAGCAAAGGTAAAATATTCAAACTACCGTCTCCATCCCACCGCTGAGGAAAAGGAGAAGACTATCAAACCGCCATCTCAATCTGCTGCTAACTAATAATATTATCCAAAGTGCCGTATCTACCGCTGAGCAAAAATATAATATTCAAACTACCGTCTTCATACCACCGCTGAGGAAAAACTGGTTCAAAGCAAGGGAGATGATTCAAACCACCGTCTCCATTCCACCGCTGAGAAAAAGGAGGCTATCAAACCGCCGTCTCAATCTGCCGCTAAATAATAACGCTATGCAAAGTGCCGTATGTACCGCTGAGCAAAAGTATAATACTCAAACTACCGTCTTCATTCCACCGCTGAGGAAAATCTTCTTCAAAGCAAGGGAGACGATTCAATCCACCGTCTCCATTCCACCGCTGAGGAAAAGGAGAAGGCTATCAAACCGCCGTCTCAATCTACCGCTGAATAATAACACTATCCAAAGAGCCGTATGTACCGCTCGGCAAAAGTATAATATTCAAACTACCGTCTTCATTCAACCGCTGATGAAAAAGTGCTTAAAAGCAAGGGAGACTATTCAATCCACCAGCTCCATTCCACCGCTGAGGAAAAGGAGAAGGCTATCAAACCACCGTCTCAATCTGCCGCTAAATAATATACTATCCAAAGTGCCGTATCTACCGCTGAGCAAAGGTATAATATTGAAACTACTGTCTTCATTCCACCGCTTAGGAAAAAGTGCTTCAAAGCAAGGGAGACTATTCAAACCACCGTCTCCATTCCACCGCTGAGGAAAAGGAGAAGGCTATCAAACCACCGTCTCAATCTGCCGCTAAATAATAATACTATCCAAAGTGCCGTATCTACCGCTGAGCAAAGGTATAATATTCAAACTACCGTCTCCATTCCACCGCTGAGGAAGAACTGCTTCAAAGCAAGGGGGACGATTCAAACCACCGTCTCCATTCCAACGCTGAGGAAAAGGAGAAGGCTACCAAACCACCGTCTCAATCTGCCGCAAAATAATATACTATCCAAAGTGCCGTATCTACCGCTGAGCAAAGGTATAATATTCAAACTACCGTCTTCATTCCACCGCTTAGGAAAAAGTGCTTCAAAGCAAGGGAGACTATTCAAACCACCGTCTCCATTCCACCGCTGAGGAAAGGAAGAAGGCTATCAAACCACCGTCTCAATCTGCCGCTAAATAATAATACTATCCAAAGTGCCGTATCTACCGCTGAGCAAAGGTATAATATTCAAACTACCGTCTCCATTCCACCGCTGAGGAAAAACTGCTTCAAAGCAAGGGAGACGATTCAAACCACCGTCTCCATTCCAACGCTGAGGAAAAGGAGAAGGCTCCCAAACCACCGTCTCAATCTGCCGCTAACTAATAATACTATCCAAAGTGGTGTCTCTACCGCTGAGCAAAAGTATAATATTCAAACTACCGTCTAGCTTCATTCCACCGCTGAGGAAAAACTGCTTCAAAGCAAGGGAGACGATTCAATCCACCGTCTCCATTCCACCGCTGAGGAAAAGAGAAGGCTATCAAACCACCGTCTCAATCTGCCGCTAACTAATTAATACTATCCAAAGTGGGGTATCTACCGCTGAGCAAAAATATAATATTCAAACTACCGTCTTCATTCCACCGCTGAGGAAAAACTGCTTCAAATCAAGGGAGACTATTCAAACCACCATCTCCATTCCAGCGCTGAGGAAAAAGAGAAGGCTATCAAACAACTGTCTCAATCTGCCGTTAAATAATATAATACTATCCAAAGTGCCATATCTACATGTACCACTGAGCAAAGGTATAATATTCAAACTACCGTCTTCATTCCACCGCTGAGGAAAAGGAGAAGGATATCAAACCGCCGTCTCAATCTGCCACTAACTAATAATACTATCCAAAGTGCCGTATCTACCGCTGAGCAAAAATATAATATTCAAACTACCGTCTTCATTCCACCGCTGAGGAAAAACTGCTTCAAAGCAAGTCAGACGATTCAAACCACCGTCTCCATTCCACCGCTGGGAAAAAGGAGGAGGCTATCAAACCGCCGTCTCAATCTGCCGCTAACTAATAATACTATCCAAAGTGCCGTATCTACCGCTGAGCAAAAGTATAATATTCAAACTACCCTCTTCATTCCACCGCTGAGGAAAAACTGCTGCAAAGCAAGGCAGACGATTCAATCCACCGTCTCCATTCCACCGCCGAGGAAAAGGAGAAGGCTATCAAACCACCGTCTCAATCTGCCGCTATATAATAACACTATCCAAAGTGCCGTATGTACCGCTGAGCAAAAGTATAATATTCAAACTACCGTCTTCATTTCACCGCTGATGAAAAAGTAAGCAATCTATTTTCTTGATAAGTTTTATACAAATGCTGACCCCCAAACAGCCGTCTCCAATCCTCCTCAGCTCATGATTCAAGTGGTCCCAAATAGCACACCATTAATTAAAGCAAGGGAGACTATTCAAACCACCGTCTGCATTCCACCGCTGAGGAAAAGGACAAGGCTATCAAACCGCCGTCTCAAGCTGCCGCTAAATAATCATATTATTCCAAAGTGCCGTATCTACCGCTGAGCAAAAGTATAATATTGAAACTACCGTCTTCATTTCATCGCTGATGATACTTCAATCTACCGCTGTGAGAAAGTATTATACCCAAAGTGCCATCTTCATTCCACCGCTTCAGAAAAGTATGGTCCCAGAGATTTCTCGTGCTTCCTTACATGAAGTATCGACCAACATTCGCGTGAAATGAATCGGTTCAACACACCGAAATGTGCTATAGTATATGTAGTGCCGACATTAAGAGAATTTGGATTGGCAAGGACGGGGTAACTCCATTGTTTTTGCCCCAATTGGTCGCTATACGTTTCACAGAGGTATAATAGCACGACATCCTAGGCATAGTCTCTATCCTTCATAAGAGGTGAATCGCGGGTATTACCGTCACTCAAAGTAGACCTAATGCCGCAATCCGGTGATATGGACCTACATTCGGTTGGTTCCTTGATATTGATTCGCTCATCTCTTGATATTCCGTGATGCAGCTTGTAGCCCCTATCATTGTTAAGAGATCGACCGTTTTTCATTTTGATGACGTCACTTCCGGTATTGCCAATACGGTTTAAAATACATCAGTATGTCATACCCTGTACCAGTGGAAACCCTCGACGGTGTTTCGTGAACCTAAAACAGTCCGTACTTGTACCACATCTCGTTCACTCGTATAACCTGCTCTTGTCATGCTCGTATATAGCTGATGTGCAATAACATGTAGACTCTAAATAGTAACAACATATAATATAGCAGAAGCATCTCTGACTGCAATGTAGTAAAGTGTGTAGAATATCTAAGTACATGAGAATAATCTAATGTCAATGGGCTGGGAACTGTGATGAAACGCAACAATCAACGCCAATGGTCCAAGGTGATGTGAGAGTAGTGTTGCAACACATACAAGTAATGCAGTAGGACAGAATATGATGGCGAAGATGGCCTGGGGAGGAGGAGGAGGAAGTACACCGCGAGAAGGAAGAGAAAGCAATACCATAACACTTACGGAGGGGAGCACTTAAAGTCAGTTCGCCAATCATCGGAGTAGCGTCAGCAACATTGCCGGTATATCCACGATTTATGATACCGCGTCACGGTTACCACGGACAACTCCTACTATATCACACGATCCAAGAGATACAACATCCACGGACAACAGTGGCAGAGTTAAGAGAAATTGAACGCCCATTTATCATGATATTCAGCGATCAGACGGTTGTGGGTTATGAATTTTTTTAAGGAAGCCCACATACCGAAGTGTTCTCCAACGCGTATCGTTTGGTGCTATAGTCAATGGCAAGATCGCCTATGAAAATACACGATTAAAAAAGTTGAGCTTCATTAAAAGCATTCCCCATGTTATCGACGAGACGTATTAGTTTGACCCGGCGCCGGCGAGCCAACTTCGTCGTCCTGGACGAATTGATGGGTGCTGTGAAAGAGGACGGGAAATATGGCATCTATTCACCAAAGGCTCACATCACATGAATCCGTCCGTCATCTATTTAACCCAGGATCGCTTCCCTTAAGTATATCGTTTAAGTATATATCTTTGTATATCGACTTAAACATGCAATGCCTGGTGTTGTTCAAGAATCCTATTGACAGCCAACAAATACAAGCGTGGGGGAAAGAATCTATCCTCGAGATAAAACTCATTCCATGCGAACATTTCAGGATGTGGCGTATAAATCCTATGGTTGCATGTTCGCGGATCTGAAAAGAAAAGAATTCAGACTGCTCAGCGACGTAATACCACGAAATAAATCAGATTGTGTGTTGGCATAACACGAATCAACAACAACTTTCGCCCTATCCCCTGAGTGCGAAAACTGCACAGTTTACCTCTGAGCAGCTGTCGATTCTCAACTTTACCGTGCCTCATATAGATCCCACTGAGAACCCAGCATTCTATTACCCTCTCTTCCATGAGGAACCTAAGAGGGTCGAGAACAATGCGCAAGCGGGAGATGGACCAAGAATTTTAAAGACAACATCAAATACGATTTTTTTAAGTGAAATATCTATCGGTTGACCGAAGCGAACATGGGTCTGACTGCCTTAAAGGATAATATACTTCGTACGATGGGAGTGATTGCCAATGAAGCGCATAAATCCATCCAATAATACACGCAAGCGTATCAAATGCTTGTGAAAGTACTGTATACGATGGTATTACTACGTACGAAGCAGACCAATACAGATATGTGAATATTTCATTAGGATTTGCTATATTTTATTCATTTGACAAGACAAAAATGACATAATTTTCAAAATACATATTTTGAAGAGGAGATAATCTAAAATTCTACAGTAAAATCCTATGCTTATCCATGGAACTATGAATTATCATGTGACAATGAAGCCTATAAGAAACGGATAAATGGTGGTCGGACCGTGGACTAATCATCTGCTACAAAACAGTCGCCTTTTTCACGTTCATATCCGCAATATTTGACGATCTCAACCGCAAATTACCATTCGCCAGAATTTTGCATCCTAAATACATATATCTCTTCGAAATAACCGAATACACGTGCTGAAACTCGGGGTATATACAGAATAATTGGCGTTCAGAAACATTAATGAAAACAGTTCATGACTTACACACTGTACCGTTGATCGTTGTAAGTTCTGAGTAAAAAGAGGATGGTACAGAAAGGTCGTTAGCTCGAGACAGGCAGCAAACTGGACTTAGAACTATAGGAAAAGTGTGAACTATTTTACAGCTTTGTACCAGAATTTCGGAGAAAGAATGTAATATACCCTTGGACCCTTGGAACAGTTTGAATAAACAGCGCCTGTTGCTACGGCCATCACACAACGTAAGTGTGTAATTCTGTTTGATAGAGATAATATTTTCTAGATCAGTGGCTAAATATGCGCATTTGTTTTATTTGTTACTCTCCATGTTATTGCTATATGTCCGCTATTTATAGTGTTTCTTCGTTTCAACATCCATTTTCATGTGGTACCCTGTATACACCGCCATTGGCATCGACCTAAGCGAAAATAGGTGCATGTATCCAAGAACTCTGGTGATATAAACCCTTGTGAATCCATCAAAAGAACATTCACAAGTTTTGTGATCATCAGATGTAAGAAATGGCCATATAGTGACATGGTCTTGACCATGATATTCGAACCAATGTCAAGATTATTTGTTTCTTCTGGCCAATGTACTTGGAATACATAGACAACTTCTGTAATACCATAGGCGGGAACAGTTCACATGTATTTCGATGGCATGTTTGGGCTATAATGACCTTAACCTTCGACAATTTTTATCTGTGGCACATCGTCTCCCGCTGATGTAACCATTACCAAAACGTGCTACTTGCAAAATTGTAGCAACTCGGAAAAGTCACACATACGTGGCGAGGATAATGAGTGCCAAGTTTCACAGATTCGAGAGAAAACGATAACATCGTCATTAAAAAGGGCTTTTGATCAAGTTTGGAACATCGTTTCTTATAGGGGAACTCTATTACATTTGAAAATTGGATCCTGTAGAGAAATTTAGTATGAAAATTCCCTTTTAAAGTGTAATGTCCTTGTGAGGTATCTCAGAAGTGCTTCACAATGAATTTTTTTTTCCATGTTCAAGTATCTCGTGAGGATTCACTCCCCCCCCCCACACACACACTTTCAACTGGATCTCTCACCTGATACAGACACATTCCCTGTATATGTTAGCGGCTACATGTTCGTGATTTGCTACTGGTGACTTATTATCCGTGTAACATATACCAGGTACCGAAACCAACTAACATGTATGTCAGTGCATTGCAAAAACAGTGTATAGTACTTAATATTTGAATGTGTTCTCATTAAACTTAATCTCCAACTAAAATTAAAGTTACCTTACCTGTCTGTATCTCTTGTGTGAAAACGAAACATTGTCGATGTTATTCACACCTGATTTCCGAGAATTCATTGGAGTAGTTCTAAGAAATCACGTGATGAAAATCAGTCATTCGCAACTGTATTGTTTGGTCCACCATGTATCAGCATAACTCGTTCAAAACCTTTACCCGGTATATCGTAATATAGAGCACAGTGTGCCCCAGTTTATTCCAAATCTTCACAATAGGTTTGAATGCCTACATACTATGCTATTTGTAAACTCAGTCTGAATACTAATTCAGCGCTCATTGAATGGATATAATTGTTCGGAAATTGCGTATATTTATATCTTCTGAAATACGAAACAGGAAGTTTCTGCAAACTTCTGTATGCACAGCCCACCACTGAACTTCGATGTAAGTCCCAAGAGTATTTCTCTATTTTTACTATCAAAATATTGTGTTTAAAGTGGAATCCAAATGAGAAAAATAAAAAATGTATTTCATGAAAATATTTCTAGTGGCAGCTGATATATTGTACTTCAACTGAAATAATTTTGTGTTGGTACACATCTGGTATACAAATAAGCTTTGAAGATGTCACGCAGTGAACTAATGATAATTAGCTAGACAAGTAATGGTGTATTTTCTTTTCTAAGATACATAGGAGTCTGGTTATTTTGTATCTCATTAATATTGTGTTAATACGTAGTTTAAAAACAAAATTGTCCACGATAGCAACCGGTAACCAAGTGTGTTTTTTTTCAGGAACTTAAACTTTCGAAAATTTCGAATAAAGAACGAACGAGTTGCTATGGTAAACATATCTCTAAAAATGATAGGATTTTTTTTTTCAAACAACGAAGTTGTTATATAGTTTGTATAACGATATAAATAATCAATATAATACATGTGAAAGAGACTAGACTTATAGGCATGTGAATATACAAACAAAAAGTTGGCTCATTATCTTGAAGTCACCTGGTGACATCACAAAATCTTATTTGCACAAATTCCCGGAAAATCAAATTTATACTTGTTTATACTTCATGCTGCAAACGCCATCTTACAGATAATTGTGAGCTATTTTCTCTCCTAAATGTGACCCTAGACCGTTTGAGTTCCCATTTAACGGAGTATAATGCTGCTACCCACAGTTTAATTGTTATGATCTTTGAATATAGGTCACATTTTGACCTACATGAATCTTCAAAATATAGCAACGTAATTTGAGATTTTATAGGCCTAGATGCCCCGATACGGCTGCATTATAACTTTAGATCAATAAGTGTAGCGTTAATATCTTAAATATATAAATCGACCATGTTTTCCTTTCGTTCAAACGCGTATGCGCACAATATTTAATTCCAACAATACACGTAGCTTCTGTTACCAGAAGGCTGCTTGCAAACCAGCGTTCCTTTTGGACATTATTTCTCTGTCATTAAGGCGAGTATTCGATACGTTACCACGTGTGTTTTGGTAGTGTTTTCGTAAACTCAATGGTCGTTCCTTCATACATCGACGAAGTCCATATTGACACGATGGACAAATTGATGAATGCAGTAACCGGTGTGTAAATAATCCCAGTCCTACTATATCTCAGTGGGATTTCTATGGGAGAGACTCCCATTTCCATTCCATGTGTTAAAATAAAATAAAAGCGCGACTGAGATACCAAGGCTTCATCTTAGAATCCTCCGCATTCTAGTCTAAATGTGGGGTGCCGACGGAGGCTTTTTTGTGACTTAATATGTTTGTTTTTAGTCTACAGCCGTTGTCAATTTCCCCTGCCACTTTAACGCCTGTGTTCTATAAGCATGCATGATATTTTGTCGGAAAGGTTGACGGCAGTTAAACTGTGTTGAAATGATAAAAAACTTATGCAGAAGAAAAGCAAATTTTGGGGGGCACAATTGTTAATTTCACAAATTTTTCTTATTTCAAAAAATATGGAATTATGGACAATTTTGCCTATTCCGTGTGGAGAGCCTGGGAGAAGGTTGGTTGTTCCCTTCCTAATACGTTCGTTCCACCTGGACGGTGAGGGCTCCTACACTCTATGTCCCTCTCAATGCCTAGACCACAGAATTTAAGAATTCCTCGACTGTTTTGATAACGTTACTGAGACGCCATATTTTCGTGGGATATTTCCATTCACAAAAATACTTCAGAAGTACATCATAAGGTATCTCAGAAATATCTCATGGAGTATCCCAGAAGCACCTCATAAGGTATCTCAGAAGTAACTCACAAGTTGTCACAGAAATACCTCACAGTGTATCACAAAAGTACCTCACAAGGTCTATCAGAAGTACCTCACAAGGTATCACAGAAGTGTCTCACAAAGTATCACAGAAGTGTCTCACAAAGTATCTCAGAAGTACCCAAAACGGATTCTAAAATGAACATTAAAAGTTCTCCCAAAAGTACCTCACAAGATGGTTCAGAAGTACCTCAAAATGTGTCACAGAAGTACCTCATATGGTCTTGCAGAAGTACCTCGCAAGGTGTCACAAAAGTACCTCAGAATGTATCGCAAAAGTACCTCACAATGTATATCAGAACTGCCTCACAATGTATCACAGAAGTACCTCACAAAGTATCTCAGAAGTACCTCACAAGATCTCTCAGAAGTACAAGGTGTCACATAAGTACCTCATAAGGTAACCCAGAAGTGTCTCACAAAGTATCTCAGAAGTACCCCAAAAGGAATCTAAAAGGAACCTTAAAAGTTCTCCTAAAAGTACCTCACAAGATGTTTCAGAAATACCTCAAAAGGTGTCACATAAGTACATCACAAGGTATCATAGAAGTACCTCACAATGTGTCTCAGAAGTACATCACAATGTATAACAGAAGTACCCAACAAAGTATTTCAGACGTCCCTCACAAGGTCTCTCAGAAGTACCTCACAAGGCATCACAGAATTATTTCACAATTTATCACCGAAGTACCCCACAATGTATCCTAGATGTACATCACAATGTATCTCAGAAGTACCTCACAAGGTCTCTCAGAAGTACCTCACAAGGTATCTGAGGAGTACCTAAAAAATATCGCAGAAGTACCTCACACGATCTTTCAGAAGTACATCAAATGGTATCTCAGAATTACCTTAGAAAGTTCTTCAGAAGTATCCACAAAGTATCTCAGAAGTACCCCACAAAGTATCTCAGAAGTACCCACAATGTATCTCAGAAGTACATCACGACGTCTCACAGAAGTACCTCACAAGGTATTAAAAAGTACCTCACAAGGTCTCTCAGAAATATCTCACAAGGTTTCACAGAAGTGCCTCACAAGGTATCTCAGAAGTATCTCACAAAGTATCTCAGAATTACATCACAAGGTCTTTCAGAAATACCTCAGAAGGTCTCTCAGAATTGCCTGACAGGGTATCACGGAAGTACCTTACAAGGTTTCTCAGAAGTACCTCTCAAATTATCTCAGAAGTACCCCACAAGCTCTCAGAAGTACACCACAACGTATCACAGAAGTACCTCACAAGGTATCAAAAAAGTGCATCACAAGGCCTCTCAGAAATATCTCACAAGGTTTCACAGAAGTGCCTCACAAGGTATCTCAGAAGTATCTCACAAAGTATCTCAGAATTACTTTGCAAGGTTTCTCAGAAGCACCTCAGAAGGTCTCTCAAAAGCGACTCACAAGATATCACAGAAGTACCTCACAAAGTATCTCAGAAGTACCTCACAACGTATCACAGAAGTGTCACACAAAGTATCGCAGAAGTACCCAAAACGATTCTAAAATGAACATTAAAAGTTCTCCCAAAAGTACCTCACAAGATGCTTCAGACGTACCTCAAAATGTGTCACAGAAGTTCCCCACACGGTCTTGCAGAAGTACCTCGCAAGGTGTCACAAAAGTACCTCAGAATGTATCGCAAAAGTACCTCACAATGTATATCAGAAGTACCTCACAACGTATCGCAGAAGAACCTCACAAAGTATCTCACAAGTACCACACAAGATCTCTCAGAAGTACGTCACAAGGTAGCACAAAAGTGCCTCATAAGGTAACTCAGAAGTGTCTCACAAATTATCACAGAAGTACCCCAAAAGGATTCTAAGGAAGCTTAAAAGTTCTCCTAAAAGTACCTCACAAAATGTTTCAGAAGTACCTCAAAAGGTGTCACATAAGTACATCACAAGGTATCACAGAAGTACCTCACACTGTGTCTCAGAAGTACATCATAATGTATAACAGAAGTACCTCACAAAGTATTTCAGACGTGCCTCACATGATCTTTCAGAAGTACCTCACAAGGTATCACAGAATTATTTCGCAATTTATCACCGCAGTACCCCACAATGTATCCTAGATGTACATCACAATGTATCTCAGAAGTACCTCACAATGCCTCTCAGAAGTGCCTCACAAGGTATCTCAGAAGTGCCTAAAAAATATCGCAGAAGTACCTCACAAGATCTTTCAGAAGTACATCGAATTGTATCTCCGAATTACCTTAGAAAGTTCTTCAGAAGTACTCAACAACGTATCTCAGAAGTACCCACATGGTATCTCAGAAGTACCCCACAAACTATCTCAGAAGTACCCACAATGTATCACAGAAGTACCTCATAATGTATCTCAGAAGTACGTTACAAGGTCTCTCAGAAGTACATCACAACGTATCACAGAAGTACCTCACAAGGTATCAAAAAGTACCTCACAAGGTCTCTCAGAAATATCTCACAAGATTTCACAGACGTGCATCACAACGTATCTCAGAAGTATCTCACAAAGTATCTCAGAATTACTTTGCAAGATCTCTCAGAAGTACCTCGCAAGGTCTCTCAAACGTGCCTCACAAGATATAACAGAAGTACCTCACAAGGTTTCCCAGAAGAACCTCACAAAGTATCTCCGAAGTACCTCACAAGGTCTCTCAGAAATATCTCACAAGATTTCACAGACGTGCATCACAACGTATCTCAGAAGTATCTCACAAAGTATCTCAGAATTACTTTGCAAGATCTCTCAGAAGTACCTCGCAAGGTCTCTCAAACGTGCCTCACAAGATATAACAGAAGTACCTCACAAGGTTTCCCAGAAGAACCTCACAAAGTATCTCCGAAGTACCTCACAAGGTCTCTCAGAAATATCTCACAAGATTTCACAGACGTGCATCACAACGTATCTCAGAAGTATCTCACAAAGTATCTCAGAATTACTTTGCAAGATCTCTCAGAAGTACCTCGCAAGGTCTCTCAAACGTGCCTCACAAGATATAACAGAAGTACCTCACAAGGTTTCCCAGAAGAACCTCACAAAGTATATCTGAAGTACCTCACAAGGTCTCTCAGAATTACCTCACAAGGTCTCTCAGAAGTACCTCACACGGTATCTCAGAAGTGCCTAAAAAATATCGCAGAAGTACCGCACAAGGTCTCTTACAAGGTCCCCAAAAGGTATCTCAGAAGTACCTCAGAAAGTACTTCAGAAGTACGTCACAAGGTCTATCAGAAGTACCTCACAATGCATCACAGAAGTATCTCACAAAGTATCTCATAAATACCTCACAAGATCTCCACAAGTGCCTCAAATGGTCTCTCATAAGTACCTCAAAATGTATCACAGAAGTACCTCACAAGGTATCACAAAAGTACCCCGCAAGGTCTCTCAGAAATACCTCACAAGGTTTCACAGAAGTACCTCACAGGGTATCTCAGAAGTATCTCACCAAGTATCTCAGAATTACTTCACAAGGTCTCTCAGAAATACCTCAGAAGGTCTCTCAGAATTGCCTCACAGGGTATGACGGAAGTAACTCACAAGGTCTCTCAGGAGTACCTCTCAAATTATCTCAGAAGTACCCCACAAGCTCTCTCAGAAGTACATCACAAGGTATAGCAAAAGTACAACATAGCCTTTCTCAGAAGTGCATCACAAGGTATCACAAATGTACCTCACAGGGTATCTCAGAAGTATCTCACAAAGTATCTCTGAATTACCGTACAAGGTCTCTCAGAAGTACCTCACAAAGTGTCAACGATGAACCTTGCAAAGTGTCTCAGAATTGCCCCACAATGTCTCTCAGAAGTACCTCACAATGTATCGCAGAAGTACCTCGCAAAGTGTCTCAAAAGTACCTCGCAATGTCTTTTAGAAGTACCTCAAAAGGTATCCAGAAGTACATCAAAAGGTCTCTCAGAAGTACCTCACAAAGTATACCTGAAGTACCTCACAAGGTCTATGAGAATTACCTCACAATGTGTTACAGAAGTAAATCACAAGGCATCACAAAAAGTACCTCATAATGTCTCTCAGAAGTGCCTCACTAGGTGTCCAAAATTACCTCACAATGTATCTCAGAATTACCTCATCAGATATTTCAGAAATATCTCACAAAGTATCAAAGATGTACCTCGCGAAGTATCTCAGAATTAACTCACAAGGTCTCTCAGAAGTACCTCAAAGTATCACAGAAGTACCTCACACGGTATCAAAAAAGTACATCACAAGGCCTCTCAGAAATATCTCACAAGGTTTCACAGAAGTGCCTCACTAGGTAGCTCAGAAGTATCTCACAAAGTATCTCAGAATTAGTTTGCAAGGTCTCTCAGAAGTACCTCCCAAGGTCTCTCAAAAGCGACTCACAAGATATCACAGAAGTACCTCACAAAGTATCTCAGAAGTACCTCACAACGTATCACAGAAGTGTCTCACAAAGTATCGCAGAAGTACCCAAAACAGATTATAAAATGAACATTAAAAGTTCTCCCAAAAGTACCTCACAAGATGGTTCAGAAGTACCTCAAAATGTGTCACAGAAGTTCCTCACACGGTCTTGCAGAAGTACCTCGCAAGGTGTCGCAAAAGTACCTCAGAATGTATCGCAAAAGTACCTCACAATGTATATCAGAAGTACCTCAAATCGTATCACAGGAGAACCTCACAAAGTATCTCAGAAGTACCTCACAAGATCTCTCAGAAGTACGTCACAAGGTATCACAAAAGTACCTCATAAGATAACTCAGAAGTGTCTCACAAAGTATCTCAGAAGTACCCCAACAGGATTCTAAAGGGAACCTTAAAAGTTCTCCTAAAGGTACCTCACAAGATGTTTCAGAAGTACCTCAAAAGGTGTCACATAAATACATCACAAGGTATCACAGAAGTACCTCACATTGTGTCTCAGAAGTCACTCACAAAGTATTTCAGACGCACCTCACAAGGTCTATCAGAAGTACCTCACAAGTTATCACAGAATTATTTCACAATTTATCACCGAAGTACCCCACAATGTATCCTAGATGTACATCACAATGTATCTCAGAAGTACCTCACAAGGCCTCTCAGAAGTGCCTCACAAGGTATCTCAGAAGTGCCTAAAAAATATCGCAGAAGTACCTCACAAGATCTTTCAGAAGTACATCAAATGGTATCCCAGAATTACCTTAGAAAGTTCTTCAGAAGTACCCCACAAAGTATCTCAGAAATACCCACAAGGCATCTCAGAAGTACCCCACAAACTATCTCAGAAGTACCCACAAGGTATCTCAGAAGTACCCCACAAAGTATTTCAGAAGTACCCACAATGTATCACAGAAGTACGTCATAATGTATCTTTGAAGTACCTTACAAGGTCTCTCAGAAGTATATCACAACGTATCACAGAAGTACCTCACAAGGTATCAAACAGTACCTCACAAGGTCTCTCAGAAATATCTCACAAGGTTTCACAGAAGTGCCTCGCAAGGTATCTCAGAAGTATCTCACAAAGTATCTCAGAATTACTTTGCAAGGTTTCTCAGAAATACCCCAGAAGGTCTCTCAGAATTGCCTCAAAGGGTATCACGGAAGTGACTCACAAGGTTTCTCAGAAGTACCTCTCAAGTCATCTCAGAAGTATCCCACAAGCTCTCTCAGAAGTACATCACAAGGTATAATAAAAGTACAGTATAAGCTTTCTCAGAAGTGCATCACATGGTCTCTCAGAAGTACCTCACAAAGTATCAACGATGGACCTTGCAAAGTGTCTCACAATTGCCCCACAAGGCCTCTCAGAAGTGCCTCACAAGGTATCTCAGAAGTGCCTAAAAAATATCGCAGAAGTACCTCACAAGATCTTTCAGAAGTACATCAAATGGTATCCCAGAATTACCTTAGAAAGTTCTTCAGAAGTACCCCACAAAGTATCTCAGAAATACCCACAAGGCATCTCAGAAGTACCCCACAAACTATCTCAGAGGTACCCACAAGGTATCTCAGAAGTACCCCACAAAGTATTTCAGAAGTACCCACAATGTATCACAGAAGTACGTCATAATGTATCTTTGAAGTACCTTACAAGGTCTCTCAGAAGTACATCACAACGTATCACAGAAGTACCTCACAAGGTATCAAACAGTACCTCACAAGGTCTCTCAGAAATATCTCACAAGGTTTCACAGAAGTGCCTCACAAGGTATCTCAGAAGTATCTCACAAAGTGTCTCAGAATTACTTTGCAAGGTTTCTCAGAAATACCCCAGAAGGTCTCTCAGAATTGCCTCAAAGGGTATCACGGAAGTGATTCACAAGGTTTCTCAGAAGTACCTCTCAAGTCATCTCAGAAGTATCCCACAAGCTCTCTCAGAAGTACATCACAAGGTATAATAAAAGTACAGTATAAGCTTTCTCAGAAGTGCATCACATGGTCTCTCAGAAGTACCTCACAAAGTATCAACGATGGACCTTGCAAAGTGTCTCACAATTGCCCCACAAGGCCTCTCAGAAGTGCCTCACAAGGTATCTCAGAAGTGCCTAAAAAATATCGCAGAAGTACCTCACAAGATCTTTCAGAAGTACATCAAATGGTATCCCAGAATTACCTTAGAAAGTTCTTCAGAAGTACCCCACAAAGTATCTCAGAAATACCCACAAGGCATCTCAGAAGTACCCCACAAACTATCTCAGAGGTACCCACAAGGTATCTCAGAAGTACCCCACAAAGTATTTCAGAAGTACCCACAATGTATCACAGAAGTACGTCATAATGTATCTTTGAAGTACCTTACAAGGTCTCTCAGAAGTACATCACAACGTATCACAGAAGTACCTCACAAGGTATCAAACAGTACCTCACAAGGTCTCTCAGAAATATCTCACAAGGTTTCACAGAAGTGCCTCACAAGGTATCTCAGAAGTATCTCACAAAGTATCTCAGAATTACTTTGCAAGGTTTCTCAGAAATACCCCAGAAGGTCTCTCAGAATTGCCTCAAAGGGTATCACGGAAGTGACTCACAAGGTTTCTCAGAAGTACCTCTCAAGTCATCTCAGAAGTATCCCACAAGCTCTCTCAGAAGTACATCACAAGGTATAATAAAAGTACAGTATAAGCTTTCTCAGAAGTGCATCACATGGTCTCTCAGAAGTACCTCACAAAGTATCAACGATGGACCTTGCAAAGTGTCTCACAATTGCCCCACAATGTCTCTCAGAAGTACCTCACAATGTATCGCAAAAGTACCTCGCAAAGTATCTCAACAGTACCTCTTAATGTATTTTAGAAGTACGGTACCTCACAAGGTATCCAGAAGTACATCAAAAGGTCTCTCAGAACTACCTCACAAAGTATACCTGAAGTACCTTACAAGGTCTATGAGAATTACCTCACAATGTGTCACAGAACTAAATCACAAGGCATCACAAAAAGTACCTCATAATGTCTCTCAGAAGTGCCTCACTAGGTGTCGCAAAATTACCCCACAACGTATCTCAGAATTACCTCATCAGATATTTCCGAAATATCTCACAAAGTATCACAGATGTACCTCGCGAAGTATCTCAGAATTAACTCACAAGGTCTCTCAGAAGTACCTCAAAGTATCTCAGAAGCACGTCACAAGGTATCTCAGAAGTACCTCACAATGTATCACAGAAGTATCTCACAAGGTTCCTCAGAATTACCTCACAAGGTTTCTCAGAATTACCTCACAAATTATCACAGAAGTACCTCACAAGGTATCTCAGAAGTACCTCACAAGGTATCACAGAAGTACTTCACAAGGTATCTAAGAAGTACCTCACAAGGTATCACAAAAGTATCTCACAAGGTATCACAGAAGTACCTCACAAGATATCTCAGAAGTACCTCACAAGGTATCACAGAAGTACCTCACAAGGTTTCTCAGAATTACCTCACAAAGTATCACAGAAGTACCTCACAAGGTATCTCAGAAGTACCTCACAAGATATCACAGAAGTACTTCCCAAGGTATCTAAGAAGTACCTCACAAGATACCACAGAAGTACATCACAAGGTATCACAGAAGTACCTCAAAAGGTATCTCAGAAGTACCTCACAAGGTATCTCAGAAGTACCTCACAAGGTATGACATAATTATCTCACAAAGATTCACCAAACTTTTGCATCAAAAATAGATATATCTCTTCGAAATAAACGAGTACACGTGCTGAAACTTGGGGTATATACAGAATAATTGGCGTCCAGAAACATCAATGAAAACAGTTCATGACGTATACACTGTTCCTCTGATCCAGAGGTAAAGAAGAGGATGGTAAAGAAAGGTCGTTAGCTCGAGACAGGCAGTAAACTGGACATAAAACTGGAAAAGTGTGAACTATTTTACAGATTTATACCAGAATTTCGGAGGAAAAACGTAATATACCCTTGGACCCATGGAACAGTTTTAGTAAACAGCGCCTGTTGCTAAGGCCATCACAGAACGTAAGGGCGTAATTCTGTTTGATAGAGATAATATTTTCTAGATCAGTGGCTAAATATGTGCATTTGTTTTGTTTGTTACTTGCCATGTTATTGCTATATGTCCGCTATTTATAGTGTTTTTACTTCGTTTCAGCATCCATTTCCATGTGGTACCCTGTATACACCGCCATTATCATCGGTTTAATCGAGAATAGGTGCATGTATCCACGAACTCTGGTGGTATAAACCCTTGTGAATTCACTAAAATAACATTCTCGAGTTTTGTGATCATCAGATGTAAGAAATGGCTATATAGTGACATGGTCTTGACCGTGATATTCGAACTAATGTCAAGGGCAGTTGTTTTTTTCTGACCAAATGTACTGGGAATGGACAAACAACTTCTGTAAAACCAGGCGGGAACATTTCCCATGTATTTCGATGACATATTTGGGCTATAATGACCTTCGACAATTTTTATATGCGGCACATCGTCTCCCGCTGATGTAACCATTACCAAAACGTAAGACTTGCGAAATTGTAGTAAGTGGAAAATTCACACACAGGTGGTGAAGATAATGAGTTCCAAGTTTCAAAGATTCGAGAGAAAACGATAACATCGTCATTAAAAGCGGCTTTTATTCAAGTTTCGAACATAGTCTCTTATAAGGGAACTTTACATTTGAAAATTGGATCCTGTAGAGGAATTTAGTATGAAAATTCGCTTTTAAAATGTAATGTACTTGTGAGATATCGCAGAAGTGCTCCACAATGAAAAAAAACTTCTATGTTAAAGTATCTCGTGGGGATTTACACACACACACACACACGCGCGCGCACCCTCACACACGCACACACACACACTCTTTCAACCGGATTTCTCACGTGATACATACACATTTTCTATATATGTTACGGCTACATGTTTGTTAATTGATACTGGTGACCTATTATCCGTGGTACCGAGACCAACTAACATGTATGTCAATGCATTACAAAAACAGTGTACAATACTTAATATTTGACTGTGTTCTCATTAAACTTGATCTTCAAGTAAAATTAAAGTTACCTTACCTGTCTGTATCTCTTGTGTGAAAGTGAAAATTTGTCGATGTCATTCACACCTGATTTCCGAGAATTCATTGGAGCAGTTCTGAGAAATCACGTGATAAAAATCAGTCATTCTCAACTGTATTCTTCGTTCGACCATGTATAAGTATAACTCGTTCAAACATGTGTTGTCAAGAAAAATCTTTACCAGTATATCGTAATATAGAGCACAGTGTGCCCCAGTTTATTCCAAATCTTCATAATAGATATGAATACCTACATACTATGCAATTTGTAAACTCAGTCTGAGGACTAATTCAGCGCAAATTGAATAGAATATAATTCTTCGGAAATTCGGTTTTATTTGTATCTTCTGGGATACGAAACAGGAAGATCTTGCAAACTTCTCTATGCACAGTTCACCATTGAACTTCGATATAAAATATGATTGTGTAAAAGCTCAAGAGTATAGCTTAAATTTTTATCCAATTATTGTGTTTAAAGGGGAACCCAAATGGAAAATTAAAAATGTCTGTCATGAAAATATTCCTAGTGGCTGCTGATATATTGTACTTCAGCTGAAACAATTTTGGGTTGGTACAATTCTGGTATACAAATGAGCTTGAAGATGACACGCAGTGAACTAATGATAATTAGATAGACAAGACAAGTAATGGTGTATTCTCTTTTCTAAGATACATAGGAGTCTGGTTATTTTGTATTTTATTAATATTGTGTTAATACGTAGTTTAAACAAATCTGTCCACGCTAGCAACCGGTAACTTTATCTCAAGAACTTAAACTTTCAAAAATTACGGGTTGCTATGGTAACAATATCTCTAAAAATGATAGAAGTTTTCTTTTTCAAAAACAAGTTATATAGTTTGCATAGCGATATAAATAGTCAATATAATACATTTTAAAGAGACTAGAGTTATAGACCTCTGAATATTCCAGCAAAAACTTACATGTATCTCACTATCATGAGTTCGCTTGGTGACATCACAAAATCTCATTTGCACAAATTCCTGGAAAATCAAATTTGTACTTTATATTTACATGAGGTAAACGCCATCTGATACAGAATTGAGAGAGATTTCGTCTACTAAATGTGACCCTAGACCGCTTGGATTCCCATTTAACAGATCACAATGCTGCTGCCCACAGTTTAATCGGCATGACCTTTGAATATAGGTCAACATCAGTCTGGCGTGACCTAATATTTTGACAAAGAGCTAGTCCACATGTCAATCCGTCATTGATATGTTGTGTTCATAAGCAAATATGCCTGCGATTCACATGTTTAACACTGACCATTCAAAAATTGGCCAAGGTCGGATCGGTACGAACTTGACCTAGAGGCATTCCTTAGGCAGCATTGTGCAAAAGATCCACGCACTAGCTCTCTTTGTAATTGAAACATTGAGTTCACTGGTATTCACATTTTGACCCGAATGAACCTTGAAAATATATCAAGGCGAGAATTTATTAGGCCTAGATGCACCGATATGGCTGTATTATGACTTTAGGCCAATAAGTCCCTTAAATAGTTGTTACTTACTATTGAAATTTTACCAGTGTGACTTTTAAAAACAGGTCAAGGTCAGTTCGGAATGACATGGACCTAGAGGCTTTCACGCCAGAGCATTGATCCGAAGATCCAGTCTCTACACAGCCAAAACAAAAGGCGACGGCATATTCACCAATAAACCATTATATGATGATAGCCATCGCCATGTATTGTCGATGACTGAAATCTACACTCATTGCTCGCCGCCATTTATTGATGATGACCAGACCTCATTGCCAATTACTGGCGATGAAGTGACCTCGTCGACGATGGGCCATCACCATTTCTCAGAATATGTAACTATTTTTGGTATTGAGATACTGCGTTGACAATGCTGTTTAAATTTTGACCCATGCGACCTTTGAATATAACCCATGGTCATTTGGGAGAGAACCTGGCCTATATGCACTCACAAGGAAGCAATGTGCCACAGAGCAAGGCTAGGTCAATGAGTCCCTTAGACATTGTGTTCATAAGCAGATATGACTGCTATTCTCATGTTTACCTATGTGACCAAGGTATTTCGGAGTGAAATACTGCGTTCGCAAAGCTATTCATATTTTGATTTAAGTATTCTTTGAAAATAAGTCATGGTCAGTCCTGAGTGAACCTAACCTACAGGCCCTGATAGGTTTGTGCCAAATTGGTGAGACATGCAAGAGGCGGAAAAAATGGCGACGTCTGGCGAATACAAGCAACTATATGACTTCACACAAAAAAATCCCTCGCCACCTCAAATCCAGACTAGAATATGGATGATTCTAAGACAGAGCCTCAGTATCTCTGCCGCGTTTATTTTGCTTCTGTTCATGTGGAAACCCCTATTAGTGAGGCAGATATGTGAAATAATTGTGGCTTTTGTGGTAAAAGCACCAAAATTGGCACAGCTGATGATCAGAAGGTACTTAATGATTCCAGATATAGGGCCAAGCTCAATTTTTTCTTTTATGCCCGTAAACTCAGAAAATCCAAGATGGCCACCATGTGCGTCGAGAAAATCTATTAAACGGCATATGTTCCTGAATACATGTCACAAAAACATGAATAAAATGTTGTTTTATATGTTTTCGTACACACGGAAGCCATTGCTGATGCAGAAATATGACAATTCATCATATTTTATAACTTCAGGACATGCGTTCAGAATGTCTATATTAGCAAGTTCATATGTGATCAATTTGATGATCAGTAGACACTAAACAATTTAAGATACAGTGTCATTACGATTTTGTGCAATATGAGCTATATGTGTGAACATCAAAGATTGTGTCCATACGATTCACGTATAACAAGAAGTCCCATATCGTAGTCACTTAAGAACATACATATCTGAATGCAATATTATTTTCTATATGTTTTCATAAACACAAAACATCGGGCAATCGACAGAAATGCATTGCAATCATAATTATATACCAATGCATGCGAAATAGCTGCAGTTTATGAACAAAACCCAAAATTTGTCCGATCCCCTAAGCAAATATCATTATATGAACATTCTTATTATTTTCCCAGATATAAGGCTTCCAATACCAAACTGCACCGAAAACCAACATAGATACGCCATCAAGAAACGCCACAATCAAGCAAACCAAAACAACATATTATTATGACAAATAAATCTGTGTTTCTCTTCTTGCTTGCAGATGACTGATTAGAACCACCGTGCCAGCGAAGAAGTGATGTAAGATTGTACAAGATGACAGTCTGCAACCGTCGACAGTCGGCCATCACCACATGGATTGGAGCCGTTGTGCCCTGTGTCAAGTACATTCATCAGAAGTGCTCCACTGCCCAGCAAAGTCGAAGAGGACAGATGTTGGAGCTGGGAATGACCGCGTGGGAGACATTTTAACAAAGTTCCGAGACTTAGGCGAACAGCCAATTTCTGTGGACATAGCTCTGTTAGATGATGGCGATGGAATCTCTCAGACACTTGCCAAACATCGTGCAGAGGGGCACTCTCTGTTGCACCTTGTCACAGAAGAAACATGTGTCACCTTTTGATGTTACATCTTCGCATGCAACATGGCGCCGCGTGTAAGAGCGATCTCGGGTGTCACCTTCACATGGAGTTATTGTTCGTGACTCTAGTCGTGCCAGTCGACTTGAAGAACATTTCAAACGGCAAGATGTGTGCCATTGGGCACTATGTTTGGCAAGTGCCTGAGAGATTCCATCGCCATCATCTAACAGAGCTATGTCCACAGAAATTGGCTGTTCGTCTAAGTCTCGGAACTTTGTTAAAATGTCACCCACGCGGTCATACCCAGCCCCAACATCTGTCCTCTTCGACCTTGCTGAGCAGTGGAGCACTTCTGAAGAATGTACTTGGCACAGGGCACAACGGCTCCAATCCATATGGTGATGGTAGACTGTCGACGTAGATGGTTGCAGACTGTCATCTTGTACAATCTTACATCGCTTCTTCGCTGGTATGGTGGTTCTAATCAGTCATCTGCAAGAAGAAAAACACAGATTTATTTGTCATAATAATATTTTGTTTTGGTTTGCTTGATTGTGGCGTTTCTTGGTGGCGTATCTATGTTGGTTTTCGGTGCAGTTTGGTATTGGAAGCCTTATATCTGGGAAAATAATAAGAATGTTCATATAATGATATTTGCTTAGGGATCGGACAAATTTGGGGTTTTGTTCATAAACTGCAGCTATTTCGCATGCATTGGTATATAATTATGATTGCAATGCATTTCTGTCGATTGCCCGATGTTTTGTGTTTACGAAAACATATAAAAAATAATATTGCATTCAGATATGTATGTTCTTAAGTGACTACGATATGGAACTTCTTGTTATGCGTGAATCGTATGGACACAATCTTTGATGTTCACACATATAGCTGATATTGCACAAAATCGTAATGACACTGTATCTTAAATTGTTTAGTGTCTACTGATCAACAAATTGATCACATATGGACTTCTTAATATAGATATTCTGACGCATGTCCTGAAGTTATAAAATATGATAAATTGTCATATATCTGCATCAGTAATGGCTTCCTTGTGTACGAAAACATATAAAACAGCATTTTATTCATGTTTTTGTGACATGTATTCAGGAAGATATGCCGTTTAATAGATTTTCACGACGCACATGGCGGCCATCTTGGATTTTCTCAGTTTACGGGCATAAAAGAAAAAAATTGAGCTTGGCCCTATATCTGGAATCATTAAGTACCTTCTGATCATCAACTGTGCCAATTTTGGTGCTTTTACCACAATTATTTCACATATCTGCCTCACTATGGTGGCGATTTTGGATTTTGCCATTTCCGGGCATCCACGGAAAATTTTTAGCTTGGCCCTATATCTAAAATCGTTTACTATATATTAAACTTCAAATGTGCCAATTTTGGTGCTTTTACCACCAAACCCACAATCCTCCTGTACTTTGCCACATATCCGCCCCACTATATCATTCATGGGATGTTGCTTTGTTTATAGAGCTGCTTGAATTCCTCATTAAAAATGTTAAATTTTGCAACACAGTATATCGACAGCATATAGGTATCAAAGCGTACCTTAGATACAACACATGTCGCGAATCGTTAGATTCTTGGTATGTGCCTTAGAATAGGTTAACCGGAAGACTATACTGTGAAGTTACGTGGCTCTATGGTCTTTTATACTAGTGTTGTATACTATGATTGTCTTTTTGAATTTGGTGCTAATACTGTTATATGGAAAATGGAATAGGTCTTTGGATTATGGACGCGGATATTCTCTAATGGACGACGGCTGGATTATGAATGACGGACTAGACGCTTGTAACCTATCAGTATGTCGGCACCTCTTCCCACTTCCCTTATATGTGTTGTAATTTCAATGGGTACTAATCCTATTCTCCACCAAGGACTAAGACTTTGCCTCGGTGCGTCCAGAACATCACCTAAAAGCTTGTATGTCGAAGCGGGTGAATTTCCTTTAGAACTTCGAAGGAATAAACTATCGCTGCAATATATCACAAAGCTGCATCCTTTGAGCAAAAGACCATAAACGCCGACCCCTGACGATGGCGCTGGTATTAACCAGAAAAAAATCCGAAACACCTGTCCAAAGGCACTACGGCCTGGTAACTTTGAAGTACTGTTATGTACATCTAATTATTTACACCTTCACTGTGAATTACCTAATATATACACTGTGTTGATAAACACGCACATATGAGGCAGTGTATAGGATCAGATCGGAAAAGGAACAAAGAGTTGTGTTTATAGACAGTCTCCATATCCAATACGTCTCCACATATAAGACCTCAACACATGTGAACTATATATACACTGTGTTGATAAACACGCACATATGAGGCAATGTGTAGAGTCAGATCGGAAAAGGAGCAAAGAGTTGTGTTTACGGACGATCTCCATATCCATTGCACTTTGGGTTTTATACCATTCTATCCTCACACGTTGCATCATGGGGTTAATGCCCCGTTGGTCCTCGATGTTTATCGATTTGGTCTGATCTCCACATATACATGATATAAGACCTCAACACATGTGAACTATTAACCAACCAGGGATCCTATAGGGTCACTATACAGTTCCTACCATGGTGAAGTTTGATCAAGTATGGCTATAAAAGCCCAGTCACAAATGCACATTCTCTTTGAGAATATACTATCAAGCAGATATGCTATGTCTAATAGCTACTAAGTGTACTGCAAGATTATCATGTATACCGACTTAATAGTCATAAGATGTCTATTCTCGAAGTCCACGGAAACTATACCTAAACCTATGACTTACCAAAGTGCCCAAAGGCCTATATAAATCACGTATACCTAATCTAACTACCTGTAAGGGTGCCCACTATATGCAGGATATTAACTGCTTTAATATACGGATTTATATCTTACCTATATAGGTTTATGTTCATAATGTACAAAACTATCATATCGTGTGTCACACTTGGTTGACAAAACTAAATGGCAAACTGTATGTCACTGAATACTGGCTAAATCTATGGGTACTATCATAGTATCATATATACGGGTATACGGATGTGACTATATATACATATATGCCGCTTCACTATGGAAGCACTAAACTATGACCATCGGTTGATATTAGCAACCTTATCTTAGTAGGTGATATGAAATCATAATATTATCGGATTGCGACTGCATGCAAACGGCGACAACTGCTGCTGTCATTTTGCCCGACCTTGGAGGATTCTAATAAACCTGGGCGTGATTATAGCTGAACTAACAGCCAATCGCTGAAGACCTATTGGACCAATCACATCTCAGAAAAACTAACCTATCACTGAAAACGGGTCCTGAATTTCAGCCTATCAAACTCGACTTTCAAACTACGTCATCCTATTGATATAAAGAGAAGCATAGAGGAATCGACACACTTGCAGTTCTATCAGGAGTCTCGAACATGCTTGGCAAATCTACTACGCCTTAAGGATAGCTGGCCCCTTAGAGGCAGTTTTTGCACCCCCGTGACAATTTGTGTTCTGTATCAATCAATATACAAGATAACTATAATAAACTATATATTTTATGAAAGCGTACATCGTAGGGATTCCAACTATATGATTTGTATAACCGACGCTGCTGATTTGTAGAAAATATTCCAATTTAAAAAATTCAAATAAAAACAATAGCGTCCTTTTTTCAAATCAAATTTCATGAAAACCGTTGATCTTGTTTCAACTTTGATGGTACATCTTGATAGGAGACAATTCCAACTAGTAAACTTGATCTACTTTTTTTAAATTTTCGCCTGGTTTTGTTTTTACAGCTATTTCACTGAAATAAATTGAAAAAAACGTACTATTTTACGGTCGTTTGTCTTAAAAGTTGGATGATTGAAAAACTAAGCCGAGCTTACAAAAAGTGAGATAAAGTTTACTAGATCACCTCATAAGTAACAAGCATGCCAAATTTCAAAAGCGGAGCATGGATACTTTTCGAGAAATAAACGTTTGAATCTCGGATTTTGTACAAAAATGAAATAGAAATCAGGGGGAAAGTGTTCAGCTATTCATTTGATGAATTAATCCTAACTTTTTGCTTGCATTCTATTGTCAAATAAATTTTTAATCGGTTTTATGGGACCTACTCGAATTCCTGTTTATTCTGGATAACTATTACACTAAGTTTATTCGTCAAGGCGATTCAAATCCAATTTAAACTTAAAAATCTTGCTTAAACTCGTTCAGCTGAGAAATGTTCACACCTGCGTTGCTCACTTTACGGCGGGTGTCTAAAGTGTCACTCCATTGGGTGCTTGTCATAACTCCATTGTACTTAAGTAGCTTATGGCTCTCATTCCTAGCACTAGAGCTTTGTTTATCTCGTAGACATGGTTTTCCTATTTTGATGCTGGGTACCATATCTGCTTTCGGGAAGAACATTCTGAATTAGAGCACAGCCATGAAACTTTGGTGCCCCATCCATTACGGTTGTCTCTGCTCTCCTTTAGTGACAGCATCCCAAGCAAACAAAAACGGAACACACTGCATGGACCCGTCACGATGCATTTAGTTCTTCACGTCCCCAAACCAAGTTTCGTACTGGCTCAGGGTCCTGGTTCGAGTTCCCTTCGTCATCATCCGAACTGTCTTCTTCCGCACTGTCCGAATCTTCAAAGAGAAAGTGCTGAATACGTGGAACTATCTTACGAGCTGAAGCTCCCTGTATGCTCTTTAGTCCGCCATGAATCACGACATCGTCAAATTCGACGGTGTCAAGGGAAATTTTCTGCACGTTCAGGATGGCTTTGCAGGACGGACTCGTGCGTTTACGAGATATTCGTTTTTGACCCATTGTACAAGACTTTTACTATGCGTATGGATTTTCACTACACTTGTATATGTATATATTATAATTAGAAACAAAGATACGGATGTTTGCATGGTTTTGAACAGAAGGATGTAGATTAATGTAAATGAGTAGCACTTTCAGATAATTAGCTACTAAAAATACTGCGGAAATGAGTTTGGAAAGGGAAAGTTAACAGACAAAAATAAAAGTAGCCAAGCCCATGCAAACTGTTGTTCTATTATTCTTACGACAAACTATCAGGGTTGCCAGTCAATTGACAATACAATACACACTCAGCCAGCTATTAACGACTAACAATAGACAGTCCTGTGAAAGGTTAATCACTTCCCAGCTGGATATCGGATCACCTGTAGGGCAATCTGTTTAATTTTTCCAATGCCTCAAAAACTAAATTTTAATCCTCGTATTGAAGCACTTCGAATTAGAATTTTGATTTCATTTTTCACCAAATGTTAGACGAAATCGTGAATATTTGAATGAAGAAATAAAAAAATGACCAATTTTGACCCTCCAAGGGACCAGCTATCCTTAAAAATACGAGCCGATATCCTAACTAGCAGCCTCCATGGCATCCACTACGTTAACGGCATTGCCGTCAATTCATGACTACCCCAACTATGGGAACCTAGATAGCCATATACTTGGAGCACGGCAGTTTGATTACTAAAACTCTAAGATAGTCGACATCACATATCATTGAAGAGGCAAACTACAGAGCATTCGTTCAATCTTCACTGGTGTTTCGGAGATCAACTATCGGCGAATAATAATCCAATATAAACTTGCACGCCTGCTACGCTGAGAAAATCTGAAGATGCTACAAACTTTTCCAATTACCTACAGTACAGATTTACACAGAAGAAGGAGTCAACCTGTCACTAATAAATATAGTCTAATGAAGAAAATAATACAGGAGAAAGACTTGATTAGCCAGTGTATTAAATACTCGAGTCCTAACTACAGTATACTAAATCGATGAGCTCTACTCTATGAATGACTTATACTGTGGGACCTATAGAACTGGTTATATGTAAAACCGAAATCGTTCCTTTATTATATTTAACGGAATGCCTCACCTAAAAAGACAAAAAAAACGCCGACCCCTGACGATGGAATTGCGTTGATATTAACCGAAAAAAATCCGAAACACCTGCCCATAGCCACTACGGCTCAGTATCGTTAAAGTACTGTTATGTACGTCCATGGAGTTAAAAAAGACAAGGAGACACAACTCTGTCAGATCAAAGTGAACTATGTGCGTGACCGCCTCAGCGGGATCCCACCGGATTAGCCAAGGGATTAAAACAGGCTCGGTCTTGCTCGGCAATTATCGGTTTTACGCGCATGCGCCGTAGTAACATTATCGCGACCACGTAAAGAGATAGTGTATTGTGAATGTGGATTGATACTCAACCTCCCGCTGTTGGTAATACCAACAAGGCTGGTGGCATTACACAATAGAACAGATCATTTATTCAGGAAGCATGTTAACTCTGATCATGGGGGTAAATGCTCTGTTATAATTATTTGAATAAGATAGATTTCGGGGGGAAATAAATATAGCAAAAAATGCCATCCTGTTTGTAGAAATGGTGTCTGGATATATTTGATTTATTGGTAAATTTTAACGTCTTTTATTTTAAAAAGCAATGTCTAAATCTGTCATATGTCAGTAAAGATCCATTAAAATATATTCCACTTTTACGACCATATCGCGTATTTTGTGGCCAAACAAACTTGTTAGGGCCTATCTAAAACATACCAGTATGACTCATTTCTTTATTATCTGAAACAAGTATAATAAGTATGAGGAAATTATTGAAGTATTAATTGTTTTGAATAAATAATAAATGAAGGAACCACATGACACAGATTGCTCTAGTAAAACTGACGAACTCATGCAGAGGCAGATACCTCAAGTATTTGACAGTTGTCACTCAGCTGATTATTCTTAGGCCAACGTTTACTATAAATACACTGGCTTTCTGATCTTTCAAGCACTAGGGGGGAATCTCATATTAATAAAGGAAGACCTGATTCACATAGAACTAGATAAAAGCCCTATCAGTGACGATCTCGAACGGCACGCTATTCAGGTCTTCTTCAATAACAAACCTATTAACATCATTAATTTATATGCTCCAGGAAGTCTAAAGAAAATTTCTCAAAAAGAACTGGACAACATCACAAAGAAATTTAACTCCCCTATTATCATATGTGGTGATTACAACAGTCATAATCCCATTTGGGGCGACAATTTGGAAAGACAGATGAAAAACGCCAAGTAGTGGAAAAATGGCTTGACCAAAACAACCTATGTTATTTAAATAACGGCCACGGGACGCGAATAGATATGAACACGGGTAAACTCTCTGCAATAGATTTAACAATTGTCTCCCCTGATCTAGCCGTTAAATCCGAATGGGAAGTGATTCCTGACACGCTTGACAGCGATCACTTCGCCATTCTGACGACAATTAGTATAAAACCGGACTCTGAAACGACAGACGCCCCTCCAAAATTTCAGTACACCAAAGCCGACTGCAAAAGCTTCCAGAAAGACTGTCAAAGCCTAAATCATGACGAGATATTCAATTCTGATCCTGAGATGTTCAATGAAAACATTACAAATTCACTACTAAGCATAGCACAAAAATATATTCCGATATCACAACAGCGCCACAACAAAAACTCGGTACCCTGGTGGAACCCAGAGTGTGCAAAGAATATTGCGGCCAAAAAGAAGACACTTAGAAAATTAAAAAAATTAGGCCCCAAAGTGATCACGCGAACTACAAGGAACTCAAAATTATAGCTGAAAAAAGTGTCAAAGAAGCTAAATCCAAATGCTGGGAAGATTTTTGCAACACTATAGATACCAAAACCAATTAAAAAAAAGTATGGAACAAAATGAAAAATATACAAGGAAAGTTAACACAGTCCCTGTACTGAACAAAACTAAAAAACGAACAAAGAAAAGGCAGAACACCTCACCGAATCTTTCGCTTCAAACAGTAGGGGTAGCAACCTGAAACCAGAATTCAGAAAAATTAAGGAAGAGACAACAATAGGAAACGATTTGGACGATCCTTTAGAAAACTATCTCTATGCAGACTTCAACATTAATGAATACCGCAAAGCTATACACTGTAAAAAAGAGAGCTCACCTGGTGAAGACAAACTAGGATACACGATCCTTAAACACCTACCTAATAAAACACAGAAACTAATTTTGAAACTAATTAATGTCAGCTGGCAGACCAAACAACTTCCAAGTAAATGGAAAACATCTATCGTTATCCCAGTCCCAAAACCAGATAAAGATCCATCAGACAGCAACTCTTACCGCCCAATTTCTCTCACCTCAAATCTATGCAAAATAATGGAAACCATGGTAAAGAATAGACTGGAGTTTCATACGGAAAACAACTTATTAAGCAAAACTCAAAGCGGCGTTCGTAAGAACAGAAGTACGTTAGACCATATAGCCAGATTACGACACTCAATAAAAAAGGGGAATGCCAAACATCAGTACACACTGGGTATCTTCCTAGACACAGAAAAACATTTGACCTTGTATGGCAGGACGGCATAATTATTCAATTAAGCAAACTTGGGATTAATGGAAGAATGCAACACTGGATAAAAACTTCCTAAACAACAGGAATTTTAAAGTTCGCCTAGGAAACACCCTATCCACCGACCATCAACTAGACAACGGAACCCCTCAGAAAAGCGTCATTAGCCCCACCCTTTTTAACATCTTCATCAATGGCCTAGCCGATGAAATTGACACGAAACATCCAGAAGTAGAACGGTCCCTATTTGCTGACGATTCTGCCCTCTGGAAAAGCGCACGTTTCATAAAAAAACTTACAGGTATAATGCAAAAAAACATTAGACACAATTAGCGGCTGGGCGGATAAATGGGGCTTCAAATTTTCCGCTCTCAAAGCAACGGGTATTATATTCTCAAACAATAAACACATTGACGTTAAACTAACACTAGGAGGTCAGAAAATTGAATTCAAAGATAGTGTTAAATATCTTCGTATGATCTTTGACAGAAAAGTCACATGGAAAGACCACATCGATCAACTAGTTATTCGGCGCAATAAAGACCTGAACCTCATGAGGTGTGTGTCTGGGACAAACTGGGGAGCGAGTAAATATAGTTTGATAAAATTATACCAAACTCTCATTAGGTCAAAAATAGATTACGGGTCCATCGCCTACCAATCAGCAATACACAACTATAAAGGATAGACAGCATTCAGTATTCTGCTCTAAAAATAGCTACTGGAGCTTTCAAGGGAACCGCCCTATGTAGTCTTCAAATAGAAACCAATGAGAAACCTCTTCGTTTAAGACGAGAGGAACTGTCCCTGAAATATGCAGGAAAAACTAGAGCTAAGGGCGATAATCACCCATGCCACAAAATTTTGATGATAAAAGTGAATATGAATATTTAAAGAAAAACTGGGAAAAAGACTCCGCCCCCCTCGGCTACACCGTAAATAACCTATTCCAAGAACACGAAATACCCATCGCACACATCTCCGACACAGAATAATGGGTTGAATAAGTGTAGGATCATGTAATCTATGGAAAAATTTGATGGTATGGGGTCGGGCAATGCTTAGTCTAGATGTAGGGTGGGGCTCAGTGCCCCAGGGGTGGGGGCATGCTCCCGGGATTAGTGGATGGGTTGAATAAGTGTACAGGATGATCTGAGCTCCCAAATATATGACGGTAAAGCTTACTTTAGGAGATATGGGGTGGGTGAGTTCAATAAGTGTAGCCAGATGTAAGCATTTGGAATAGATGAGATTCGGGGGGACGAGGGGGTGGTAGTTTAGGAGACATAGGTGAGGCCGAGAAGCTGTGGACAGGAATTTTCTAAGTCCAAAACTTTCTTATTCTAAGCAAAATGCAGCATTGACTATATAGAGTTTGGATTCAACCGGAATATTTTGGCTTACACCATTGTATAATATACCTGTTATACACAGTCCCTCCAAAGTTTCATGGCGCATGCATGATTTCCGTTTCTCCACTGGTCGTAGGTCTGGGATGTCCATGCACTGAGTTTCCCAGTCATCAAGAAACTCAAGGAACTCTTTCTCTAAACACTTCAATCCGAAAACAAAGAAAGCATTTATAAATAAATAATACAAGAAAAATACCGATTAATCTATTATTGTAGTTTTATGAAGATGGAGAAGATCGTTAAAGTATGATGAGAAATCATTCTCTGATATCTTAATCATTTTAATATGCACTGTGTAAGGGTCGTTTGGCTAGATAGTATGTAACCTAGTTTCCCGTGAATCGTCAGTCGTCAGGTGATCTGTATGGCTTAAGTGTTTGTTTCTTGGCTCCGCATAACGTTCAGGCAATCAAAGAACCTATCCATCATGGAGATAAACTTGATGGTGGATCCTGTTCCCGGGATGTTGGAGAGGCGAAATGCACTGGTGACGTCAGAGCTCAACACCTGAATAATAAATCGTTCAATCGCACATCACAATCACAATTTTCTCTATAAAGAAAAGAATGAAGTTTTGCACGGATAGATTTATTATAATGGAGAATTCTGCCCTTATGAAATGAAGTCGAACTTTACCTGAACTGCGAGCCTGACTTTCATCCTCAACGATGGCTTTAAATAAAAATGCTTGTGTTGAAGTCGGGGTAGTCGTCTGAGGCCAGTTACGATGCCAACATCATTCTCCACCAACATCATCAGCTGTGGCCAAGTAATATCTTGTCCGTTGTACTGTTAAGAGAAAACAAATCATTATAGAAAAATGCGCTATTTGCATTTTTTGCAAAACTGCATATACGGGTTAATAACGTAACTTCCACGATACAGCTAGTAATTGGACTATTCTGCATAAAATACTCACATGGATATGTCTGAACTGTGTGTTCCATTTGCTGTTCTCCCAGTTGTTTCTGGTTGTCTTGATCAGGTGTGGGGCGTCACATATAAAGAACACTCTTCTTGACGAAATTAAGCGAAAGAAAATGAAGGCTGATTTCAACCAAAGAAAGTATCTAGTAAAGAGACATAACAAAGACAGGAGACAATCTGAGAAAAGACCGTTACGGTTTATCACTACCTATCATCCCCAATCCTACAAACTACGAAATTATCCTACATAAATACTGGGAACCTATCCATAGAAATGTTGGTTGTAACCCTCCACAGATAGGGTACAGACGGGGAAAGACTTTGTCTGAAATCCTGAGGACATCCAGGTAACATAGACTGTAACACATATCATATTACGGATTACTCCATAAATAAAATCACGCCGGCCCCTGACGATGAAATTGCGTTGGTACTAACCTAATTTTTTTCGAAACGCTGACCTGAGCCATTACAGCACGAATCACCTAATGATATATTTGCATTTCATTGATATGAATTTATGAACGAAGCAAAACTACATCCTGCATTGTTTACAGAGATTATGAGGCAGCGTAGGGTCAGATCGGAGAAGAAACAAAGAGTTTATGGACAGTCTCTCTAACCATACGGTTCTTTGGAGTGAAAGAGGAACAGAAAGACAGAGAGAACAAAGGAAGCTCTGAACATTCTGAATGTCAAGATGGGTATGAAGATTGAGCCAAGAGATCTCGACATCACTCACCGTCAACCTGGAGTATATGATCTCAAACGACCAAGAGGGACTTAGGTAAAGTTCATCGCTATCAAACATAAAGATCGGCAATCAAACAACGACGGATTCTTAAAGGGAGTGGATAGTGGCTAACGAGGACTTAACTCGCCAAAACCACGCTTTGCTGAAAGAGGTCTCTGACCGTCAAAACTTGGAAAGAGCGTGGACTCAATATGGAAAGATTTTTGATAATACTTCTGGGGTGGTATTAAACGAATTATTTCGAAATAAACTCTGCAACATCAATTGGCCCTTAAACCTTCACGAGAGAGTTCATGGATGTCTACACAGAGCCAATATAGCACTGTGAGTGTAAATGGGACGGAGTAGGTGAGAAGCCCTTGCTGCTAAGGAAGTCCATTATATATAATGACAATACAAACATATCCAGATTACATATATATTTGACTAATGTTGATTGTATCCCAGTGATATATCAGGCAACTAGAAATTAATTCATTAATAGAACCCAGATCAAATGAAAATATACCATAGTATTTTAGTAAATGTACAAGTATAAAAATAATATATAAATAAAACTACACAAAGTGTAGAGTTTTGAGCTAGTTGATATATTGTACTGCTAAACCGGTTTCGATTGTAATAATATATTTATTCATATGTGAGGCTATATATACATATAGTTGTTAAAACGCATTTTCACATACAAATTAGAAATTGGAGACATACATATGTACAATATAATGGAGTAGATAAAAGGTAAAACAGTTTGTTATAATCCGACAATGATATATACTATAGAACAAAAACTAAAAAATTAGCTGCATTGCCATGAAGCTGAACCTTAGATGACATGTCCGTTGAGTCAGTATTGCCTGACAAGTCCAGACTTGATAAATACATGGTTAGTTTTTACCGACAGTTGTCTGACATTTTATATATATCGTCTGAGTGCTCCTACTTTATTATGCACAATACTTCATTATGTGTATTGACGTAGCTTAAGTAGATACGGTACAGTTCCTTACTAGAAAATTGACTATACATGCAAGAATGCCTTAATGCGATAAATACCTGCTCCGGTTTATCATTGTAATCCTGTATTGTTTATTACAAATGTAAATATCATTACGAGGACCACTAGTTTAGTACTGAACTATAATAATTCAACAGTTTAAATTCAGACCATATTACACAAAACTTTGTTTTGTGTTTTTCATAATAGAGATATCACGGTTCACCAACCCTTCCGATTGGTCAAAACTTCAGTCTGTAGTTTTTAACATGTCAAAGTAATAAGGTACCTGGTACATTTCAGCCTCCTGATAGCAAACAGCTTCTCTACCGCCACATTGTATATTCACAGACCTAGATTAAATATTCAAGCCATGTTTTAATTATTTTTAGGGAGAAGGGAATTCCGTCTGAATGAAGGTTTTGTATTATTTGGAGGACTTACATATATTTCAAACAAAAACTCCGGCCTTATGTTCAAGAGAGACAGCACATAACCCAATCCTTTTGTTAGGAAAGGGGCAACAACTCTGGTTGATGTTTCTGTTTCATGTCCGAACACCTGATATTCTCCCTTGCTCATGCATGACGTTGGGAGATAATGTCTACAAACTAGCGGCTAAGGGCATAAACAAAAGATAACAGATTTGCTACATTATAAAATATCGGTGAAAAATAATAATAAATATAATAAAATAATGATATAAATATCGTTATCGGGATACATATTTCGCCCAGACTAAGATGCTTCAACAATAGATCAATGTGGTTCGCAATACTGCTTCTTCTCGTCCTTTTCAAGTAATTCAAGAGTCGTAGCTATACCTTCCAAAGAAATTTATTGGATGAAAATAAATAAACAGAAACAAGATGAAGAGGGTATTAAAGTATTGATATTGATAACAAGAAAACTTTAATAAGCAATACGGCTCCGATAGTGACATACCGATATCTTATGACAGAATTACAGATGAGAGAAGTCCAGGAATTTGAGGGTGACTTTTTAATTGTGTGCGGTGAGTGGTATATTATTATCAACCCAGAATTAGATTTACAAAACCATGAGCGAACAAATAGCCCCAGAGCCAGAGAAAAAGTATTGAGCCTAATTCAACCCGAAAATCTAGTCGACTCATTCAGGACTATATATGACAAAAAGACAACCTTTACTCGTATGACAAAGAAACCATTCAAACAAAGTGGACTGGATAATTTTTTTTATCTAGCGAAGAGCTTCTTACATACACTCAAGATATTCAACACAAGTCCAGTCCAATACATAGATCAGATCATTCCATGGCAGTCCTGGAACTGAAGCTATCAGATTTTGATCGTGGTCCCGGCTTATGAAATTTATGTTCTTAAAGATGAACTTTATGTTAAAGAAGTTATACAAAAGATTATCGAGGTTATTAAACAATATACTGATCCAAGTTTCCCCTTTTATAACAATACAGAGGTAATCTATGTCAATTTACACTTACCAATAAATCCCCGATTGTTTTGTTATACACTGTTAATGAAGATGCGGGGATGCACAACTGAATATGCTTCAAGGAAAAGAAGAGCTAAAATGAAACATGAGAAAGAATTGAACTATAAAATAGAGGAGTATGACAAACAGGTACAGGTAGGGAACGTTCATTCCATAGGGGACTTAGAAATGGCGAAACCAAAATTAGAAGATTTTAGAAAAGAAAAATATTTAGGGTGTCATTGTCAGGTCAAGGCCAAAATGACTACAATATGGAGAGAACCATTATATTTTTTTAAATAAATCAATTGGTCGTATAGACATAAAGCAAAACTATTATCATACAAAAAAAGAAATTATAAAGAGAATAGAACATTTTTTATAAAGACGTCGGGTATTATTAATAGACGTCGAGCATTACAGGATAGTTTTTCTGGGTATTCTTCCATTTACCAGGTTTACGCCATGTCGAGGCGTTTACTCCATCAAACGTCCTCGATCCTCATATTAACATCAGATGAGTTATTTCTTTGAGCTGATCTTTCATCACAGCTCCGGAGCTAGCGTATCTAATTCCGCTTAAGCCGGTGCTAGAGGCCGTATGGATACTTCATAATCTCCACATGAACACCTGCAATAAAAGCACGGCTGAGATACTAAGACTATGTTCGAGAATGCACCGTGTTCTCTGGTTTGAGTGAGAGGTGCCGAGAGAAGCTTTCATGAGTTATATGGTTGCTCTTCAGTCGCGAGACATCGTCAATGTTTCCCACCTCTTGCATATCGCTCCAATTTATACTCCAACAAACATAATGAAGAAAGAATAGAAAAACACTGGGCTTTGGATTATGAAACTTTAATCGAGAATGTGGCCGACACATTAGAGGGACCATTAACAATAAAAGAAATGAAATTTAGAGTGGCCAAAATGAAAAAATGCGGAATTTTTCATTTTCTTTTTGAAGATTATGGACATATTTTATTGGAATATATCAATTTTGGTTACTCAAACGGGAAAATGTCAGTTACCCAGAGAATTACAAGGATTACTTACATTTATAACGAAAGGCGACAAACAAAGACAGTTTGTTAAAACTGGCCACCAATACAGTATTAAATGTACAATACAAACTAGCTAGCGAAAAGGATGAAAAAACTGGTTATTGAGAATAGACACATAAGAGATAATATCAGATTAGAAAACGACGTTAAAAACTATAAAACAAAAAACAAATTGCAGGAATCTTACTGTTGCTTGATTTTGAAAAAAACAGTCGATGCCATATTTTAGAGGTTTTTAAAAGAAGTTTTGAAATTGTTTAACTTTTGTCAGTTCATGCAGAAATGGCTAGACACTTTGTATAATAATAGAGCATCAGCGGTTTCCCAATTTTGACTTTTGACAGAATTTTTTTGTCGTGAGAGAGTGAGAGGACAAGAAGATCCGCTCTCACCGTTCTTATGTAAAGTCTGCGCGGAAATATTAGCCCTTCAAATCTATGGTAATATATATCGATTTGCAGACGATACTACAATCATTTTGTATGGCTCAGGGGAATCTATGAGAAACTGTGTCCACCATAGTGCATTTTGGGAGCCTGTCGGAGCTTGGCAGCAGCAAGTTCGACTTGTTGGAGTCACATTCGTCACAGATTTACGAAATATTAGTGAATTTTGCAAAGAAGCTACGACAAAATTGAAAACAAACCTACTAGGTCATTGGAAGCGGAGGTGACTTACAGTATTGGGCAAAATAACTGTAGTTAAAACTTTGTCGCTACCTAAATTAAATCATGTTACTCACCTCACCAAGTCCGAAAGAAACCTTGGTTTAATTTGCGTTTTTATACCCTGTACTTCAATGAGTAATTCTTGGTGCATATGATTTTGTAAATCGGATTTTATTGATGGCCTGAATAAAAAAAAAGAGAAAGAGAATAAAAATATTTTCACCATTCTATCCAAGCGTAATGTGTTTAAAGGGAACTTATTATTTATAATTTTCAAAAATATGGTACCCATGACAACAAGTTACTAGAGGCTTCATTTCATACATTACACAACAAGTTCTGTTATTAAATATTTACTAACAAGGGTACATGTGATTCATATACATTAACGAGAAAACTACATATTCAAGTCCCTAAAATAGAGCGCTTCGTTAAAACAGATCGCTTCGTTATCAGGTGCTATCATGGTAACCATATTTCTTAGGCTATTGGTAACTAAGTTGCCAACGTGACGTTTAGTTAACGGTGGACATGATTTCAGTGGAATAGGAAATAATTAACATCCCGCGCATGCTAAACATGATATGCAATTATTCATCTTTTTAAATATCACTATCTCATAGTGTGACATCACCCTTTAATACATGGGTTATGTCATACTAATTGTCAATATTATAACGAATAAAAAAGATATAAATTGATGAATATGTTGATAAACTCCATGCCAAAAAGTCTCAAAATAAAGCAGTCAACAACATACAGAACAAAGATGCGTGCAGCAAAGACCTGACAGGCCCAATGTCAACATGATGTCTTTACCTGACTAGTGGAACGATTATTTTGTTGTATAAGTTTTAAGGTGTGTACATGTTTTTGGTGTGTTGTGTTGATTATTTCTGAATTGATGGAATACTTAGAATTTTGTTTGGTTGTCGCTATATAACTGAAACATTTCTGAAACGGTAAATTATCTCTGTCTCTCCTGTCAAAAAAGGTACGAGATGATAACAAATTTTACCCATCCCACCTCGCAGAAAAGCAGAAATTTTGACTAAAAATGACGAAACCATCCCTTTTCTGGGACTCCACATGGTCGCCTTTTTGAATTTACCAACGATCCTCTCCTTGGGGTATGCAAATAGGTTCAAAATGACCCTATTTATTATAAACTTCAAATTCACGGAGTGTCAGCTGTCAAGGGGTGCGGAAAGTGCCCCCGAGCTAGGGTTAAGATAACGTCAAGGGAAGTGGGAAGAGGTGCCGACATACTGACAGAGCCACATGACTTCACAGTATAGTCTTCCGATTAACCTATTCTAAAGCACATACCAAGAATCAACGATTTGTGATATGTGTTGTAACTCAGGTACGCTTTTATTGTTCATGTGGCAACTTGGATGACACGACCACACGGCCCCTAGCACCGGCACAGGCGGTATTAGATACAAATCTAGAGAGCTATGATGGAAATGCTCTGACTACTCGTATATTAGTAATTGGTGAGTCCACTGACACAAGTCCACTGACAGCCTACACACGCTCTGATAATTCACTCATAATCAGAAGGTGTACATCGCACTCAGGTTATACTGGGTCCCCAAGTGATCATCACGATGATCACAGCATATACCATTGTCACCCAGTGATCATCACAGCATATACTGTATTCTCGGAACCTACTCCGACCAACCTGTCTAGTTTCTATACATATCTCCGTCATTGTGCATGCTATACATTTGTCTTTTTGTTTCATTCTTGACGTCAATTCCACGCAATTTATCTTGATATCGCTCTGCTATTCAAAAGTGATGTAGCAAATCTGTATCTAATTTACAGTACTCCGTCTCCGCCTCCTAAACATGCTCCTAATCTCTGAGCGTATGGATTTGCTTGTCAAGACATATATAAAAGGGTTGAAGGCCGAGTTTGCATAAGCTAAAAAAGAAGAAGTCCTAAAGATAAGGTCAGATACACAGGATTTACAGAGCGCCACTGTGGGAACGATGATAAAATATGGAATCCAGCACAATAAAAACGCAATAACGACCACACTGATTGTCTTAAATGATCTTCTGTTCTGGACACTGATATGTGTTTGCCTCATGGAATCTGTGCTTCGAGGATAAATACCTATACCTTTTCGTCGAATATGCATGGAAAATGTTGTTGCTTGGCTTTTTGCTGAACGTCCACATGGCTCAGAATCAGCGGAATACTGAATGCCTGCAACTCCTTGTTCAGTATCAATGGTTCTCCACATTTCTCTGGATATATCATCTGATTTGATGAAGCTACCTGTGTTAATAGCCTGGTGCAGTTCATTTTCAACAGTATAAACGTTTCGTCGTGCCGTCTGCACAGATTCAGTGATACTGGTTCGTTTCCTCAGAGATCTCTGTATGAGGATGTACACTACGACCAAGAATAAAGCCGGTAAGTAATATGCCAGAACAGATTGCCCCAGCGTGAAATACCCAAAGGCAGCCGTACACGACCCGAGTTTCATCACGTTGTACACATCATCAAACTGCTGACCAACAAAGTAAGGAATCCAGATAACAAATCCTAAAATCCACATGGCTATTGAAATCATTACAGAGCGGAATGTAGTAAAACGAGAGTGATACAGGAGAGGCGATGTCACACAAATGTATCGATCGTAGGCAATGGAATCCAAAAGTAGTATGGATACGGTTGTCGGCACGAGTACGGCATGTTTCAGGAAAATGCACATAGGGACACTAAGGAACCAATCCGGGTGAAGGACACGGACTACATAGAGGGGCATATCGATAACGCCAACGGTTAGATCAGTTATGGCCAAAGACGTAGCGTAAACGCTGAAGTTATTCGAATTTGTTTTCTTTTTACACATGTAAATAATCACCAAACAGTTCCCGGGGATGGTAAGGATGATAATAATAACGTAGATTGCCAATGTAACGCTTTTCCTCAAACGGTCGTCCTCGTTGTCTCCCCCATGGATTGTTGAATTCGAATAGTCCGTCACATTACTGAACGGCGAGCTGACTCCGTCCTCCATCTAAGCGGATTGGTATAGGTACTGCATTGAGTTCGGATTGACTGTCATCTATCAATGAAAATAACTTCCGTAGAGAACGGATTAGCTCACAGGAAGTATTTTTGTAGGATTTCCTATGACCTCTGGGGTGATTCTGAAATGCGCTCACATGAGCAAAATAAGTATTGCACTCCAAATAATTATGGCAGCGTTGAGGTGGGTGATTGGCACGTTTGTGGGCTATTGATTCGCCAGTGTAAATACACAGCCACGTTGTCTATTGTTAGGCTGCAGGGAGTGTCAACAAAATAGCAATTACCAATTTCCACAGTACAAATATATAAATTTCCTTATAAATAATAAAATATTCGACCCATCCCTGGAACGACTTTCACTACATACGAAAGACAGAAAAATCTGGGACAGGGAGTTCCTGGACCTTTATTTCCTATTTTGTTTTAAGCTTAAAGGGATCTAAATATTTACCATATCCCTAATCATTTTAAAAGACACAATGTACTCCATTATATAAAGTCGGCTTTACTCAAACCAGATCAATAATTTCCGGATACTATATTCAAGTACAATATGTAGATAAGTCATTTCATTCAAAATTTCTATCTACATTTCCAATGTTTGGTGGTTTGATACCCTAGAGGGAAACGATGGGTCGCATACCAAATGTTTTATTTAGCTATAACTTCAAAAATTAAATTAAAATCTTCTAAAAACAAATTCAAAGTTTGATTTTGTACCATTAAAGTTAAACATCCGAATCATATTTAAAATTTATATTTTACGAATTAATTTTCAGGTTGATTCATCTCAGATTTATATGATCATAAACCACACTCCATCCCAATTTAACCGTTCTTCTGAAACCTGTCAACAATAACGTCTTATGCATTCAAGAATCATGGAAGTAGAAGCATGTCACCAAACTCTCTCTTACTCCATTGTGTCTCACAATACTGTTGGCATTCTCTGCCAATGCCCCCAAAGGCGAGCTCTTGGCGTTCTCTGATAATGCCTAACGAATACTGGTCAGTGACAAGGATGTAATTCCTGCAAACATCCTTTTGTTTTTCTTTTCATTTTCATTTCATGCATCTTTGAAATTGATATTTCTTGCATTTCTTATAAGTATACTAAATCTATAGCCACCAAAATATTCAATTACTCTATTGCTGTCAAGGAGTTTAACTGGAACTGATACACGTCGGAAGGATATATTTTTGATTGTGAATCGTCGAACTTTATCTATACATCATACAAACATATTGTGACTTGTAACCTTGATGTGGTGAGTGATAAGGACCTGAAATTACTCTTGTTGAAGGGACCAAAATATAGAGCGCCGAGAAGAATAACTCTGAATGCCGACCGGAAGATAGTCATGTCTGCTTTGGAACACTACGTTATTGATTGGTCTAAGCGAGAAGAAGTTGCTGATTGGCTGAACCTCTCCAAGGGCAAGGTCGTTGAAACAATCCACCATATTGACAGAAGTACTCTTCCTCGGGTAAAACAGGCGCTGAGAAACCTCAATTCGCAAGAAATTCTAGCAAATCGCCAGAGTAAGTTCGTCATAGTCCCAGCAGACAAAGCTCCAAATAATATGATAATCATATGTAGATATTAGTTACCAGGTGCTTATCATCAAATACGTCTACTTACTCCCAAACTGCATTCTAACAATCACAAAAAGTTTCTCAGGGAAAGAGGTATTTGTATTCCAACCAATTATAACGATGTACCAAAAGTATACTGAACTCCCAAAATGCGTAAATCACCATACAAAGCTAGATTCATAGCTGGTTCTAGAAGCTGCACCACCAAGCTTCTTTCAACCATATTGACGAGGGCCCTTCGGGAGGTAAAAGCATTTTAGGAAAGGTATTGCGCCACTATTTCTAAAAATTCTGGCGTTGAATATCGGATATTGAAAAACTCAAAATGTCTTACGGAAGAACTTGATACTAAAGGTCACATACCGTACAGATATGTATCCACATGGGATTTCTCGACTCTCTATACTACAATCCCTCATCACGACCTTATTGGTCTAAGTTCATTAACAGTATCTGTGTTCAAGAAAACTGATCGTAGATATATTAATGTCGGAAGCCATAAAGTATTATTTAGCTCCACTACATACAAGAGATATAATTCATGGAATGTTTCTTTGTTTATAGAGTTGCTTGACTTTCTCATTAAAAATGTCTGTGAAATTTGGCAACACAATATATCAACAGCATATAGGTATTCTAATGGGTACTAATTGTGCACCTCTGTTGGCTGGCCTATATCTGTTCTCTTATGAATATGACGACGCTTTTAAAAACCGATCCATTCAAAGCCCGTACGTTCTCATTCACCAAACGCTATATAGACGATCTTCTCGCTGTGGATAATCGCTATATAAATGACGCAGGGGAGGATATATATCCACCTTCACTGGATTTGAAGGAGACTACAGATAGCCCTACAGGCACATCATATTTAGGCCTATATCTCTATAAAAAAGTGAGCCTGATTAACTCACGAACATTTACTAAAAAAAGCCAGTCCCAAGGTGTATTCCATGCTATGAAGATCTCAGTGAAACATATTCTTATCGACTGTATAGATTTTATGATTGCAAGAGATTCTTTTTATCAAGGGACTACTTTGGAAGATTTTTTTAGTCGGGTGAGAGAGGACTGGGTTATTTGAGAGAAATCGGTTTTATTGTGTGTATGTTTTAATGCGTTGGATTACGAAGTCATTGGCTTGGGTACTTAGATCCTGTGTTAAATGTGACGATTTTAATCAACGTCACAAAACATTGTTGCAGAAACTTATAAAACAGGGCTATACCAACAAGCGCCTCCACTCAAAGTTTCTCAAATTTGGCGATACATATCGCATGCTGATAGCAAAATACGAGCGTAGCGTGCAAGATCTATGGCATTACATTTCATAACTTGTGTCTAATTCCGCTTAACCCGGGGCTAGGGGCCGTATGAACCCATGTATCTCAAGATCCTCATGGTGCTCATATGAACAGGCACAATCAAAGCGTGACTGAGATACATCATTCTCTAGATGACGAATTTACAACGAATATTATGAATTAAGAATACTGATCAGCGATACGGATTTGAAATTTTTGGAACATCATGATGTCTTGCCGGCATCATTGAAAATTGTTAACCGCTTCTTTCTCGCGGGAAACTAGCTTCTTTTTGTGTATACTATGATTGTCTTTTTGAATTTGGTGCCAATACTGTTATATGGAATATGGAATGGGTCTTTGGATTATGGACGCGGATATTCTTTAATGGGCGACGGCTTAATTATGAATGACGGACCAGACCCTTCTAGTTTATATTAACCGTTGTACGAAAACGGTTATTTCGATTATTGGCGCGGAAATGTTTTTTGTGATCTATGCCTGAATATTCAAAGTCGCGTCTGACGCATATGGATGTTGCAATAAAGAAATGTACTATCGATGAAATTACTATTTTAGCAAAGATCTGTACTATCGATATTAACGGTAATATTATAATGCTATTGAGTACTATTCAAAAAGAGCTACTTTAGATAGTGTTACTGGACAAGAAAGACAAATTTAATTAGTTATATATGTGTGTATTTATTTTCTATCTGATTGGTTTACTTCAGTCTTGCTGATAGTTCATTGTGGTATGGCTATAATATACACACGATAGAAGACGGTATTTTCATATAGCGTTCAGACCTAAATTAACTCCATCTTCTCGAGCGCTACATATTCATAATCTCAGAGAGAATCGACGTATTTTGTTAATACAAATATAAAAGGATTGAATGCCGAATTGATATAGGTTATAAAAGCCAAAGTCGTATAGAAGAGGTCGAATACACGAGATGTTTGGGGACCGTTAATAGGCCAGAGAATACAAAATGGTGCCCAACACAATAAAAACACCGTAATCACCATACTGATTATCTTAAAACGTGTTCTGTTCTGAGCATTGATCTGTGGATATGTTTGATAATCTTTTCTGTTCTGAACACTGACCCGACGATGTTCTTCGGAATCTGTACCACTCCAATCAATATGGAGTGACTTTGGTAGATTCCCCACACACAGTGTTGCGTGATGGATGTCTGCTGAATCACTGCTTGGTTGAGTTTCCTCAGAAAATTATGCTGTTCTGACTTCTATTCAGTTTCCGTGCATCTCTGACGAGTGGCAATATTATCTCTACTTCGTTCCGTTTTAGTGCAGTTATCCGTGTTAACAACTTTGTCGAGTTCATCTTTAACCATATAAACCTTTCACCGCGTCTGCACACATCCACGCATGATGGTCAGCTTCCTCAGGGCTCTCTGCATGAGAATGTACGCTACAACCACGAATATAATCGGTAAGTAATAGGCTTGATCCAGTGTGACATATCCACAGATTAGCTCACATGACCCGGGTGCTCTCGCGCTGTTTTTATCATCAAACTGCTGACAAAGAAGGTAAGGTATCCAGACCCCGCTTCCTAAACTCCACATCGCTATCGCAATTATTATAGAGCGCATTTTAGTCAATCGATAGCGATACAGCAGCGGTGACGTCACACATATATACATTTGAATCTACCGTACGCAATGGCGTCCAGAAGAAATATGAATACTGAGGCTGGAACAAACTCGTTAATAAACCGGTTTAAATAATATGACAATATCCTCGTCAGGACAGTAAGGCCAACACTGAGATAGCCACTTCCAGAGACGCTGCCAACTGATTGTACTATTATCAGATATGTTAATGGTGTTCGAGTCGAGTTTAAAATTAAGATGTCACTCACCAATTAATGCCCATTGATGTCACTGTCACAATTCATTCACTTTCGGAAGTTTCCTAACATTATAGGAATCCTTTCGCTTAGTTCCTGAGTTCCCCCCGCAGACGAATACCGCACACCCTTTCGAAACTGATTCAGAACTTCCTGTCTAGTTCCTTTCCGTCCATGTCTCAGTGTATGTACACACAACTATTGAAATGTGCCCAATATATGAATCTTAACTAGAATTATATTTCTAGATTCTTCCCATTTTGCTTTCTTGCTGAAAATTTCTGGCAACTTATTTGGAAATCGCTGTGCTATTAAACGCAACATTAAAAGGGGTAGTAGAAAACGATGCCCGCGTACTGACAAGAAGATATGACCCCTCAGACATTTAAACTGACTGCATATTTCTAAACACAAAACAAGAACCGAAAGTGATCATTGTGAGGATTTGAATACAAGTATTTCAGAGCGACGATGTAATAGCCCTATCAAGTCTTTTGTTGGAAAATGATGCATTATTATTCATTGCAAGCTCGTATTCAGAATAAATAAATGCGGTACCCGATGCCATATATATCTGAAACCCTTTGCACTGTATTTACAATGTGTACCATATCACCCATCGTTCCACGATTTACTATCCTCACGTATACATCAACGTAATGTCAACTGTTCATTAAAATACATCAAATAAAATGTTCTGTTCAAATAATATGGCGTGTTCAGCTATTTCGTTTTGCGTCCTCTATTTTGGTATAGATCAATATATTCAAATTTCATTAAAGTCAACAATACAATAAATGACATTGTACCTGTTCTGTATCTTTGCCTTTATATCGTCGAAACAGGTAAATTGTACAAAAATATCACACAAACACACGATTATCTGAACAGCCGCTGGGTCCGAAACCGACAGTTTGTCATCTACTCCACACACGAGTATTCGTAGTCGATACAATTTCCTACCAATGCCTGTGTACCGGTACTACAACCTCCAAATAGTCCGAGACTCACCCAGTTTCACAGACCCCTGTCCATACTCGCCAAAAGTTATTTCACATTTCTCTCCAGAGGAATCTATCGAATGATGTTTGTCATAATATCACTGTTATGGCATAGTAAAGGGCTGAATCTGTAGAACGTCCTTCTCTGTCCGTATTCGTCTCCTCGTACCGTCCGAAGCACTGTACTATATATCATTTGACCACCACAGCATTCTGTTAACGCTAGTGATATTAAAATTATATGCAAATATCCAAACCGCGATTCACTATATTTTCAAATGTTTCACCCGATAGGTAGCGAGAGACATAGCCAGAGGTGATCCAGCTTTAAAATAGTGATTTTTCGTTTTTTAAAGATTATTCAACTATAGATTTCACTTTATCATGGAGAGAAAACGGGAACATGGAGAAATTATTTATTTCTGGTGAAAATGTGTGTTTTAAGTTGGCCAGTTATGAAATCTGCAGATAATACTCAGTGAGACAGGGAATTAACGCCTTTCCGCGATCGCCCCAGCAGGTGTCTGAACAATGTATATTGTGGCTAGTCCTTGATCGGTGGTTAATTGCCTGTAAGCCCGATACTCCCCAAACAAATTAACGGGTAACACTGTACCCGCTAAGCTATTTCCTGTACTTATTGTACTGTTATAATTTATTTTGCTAATTTATAAAAATACAGACGCGAAATTGGTACTGTGCGGGTTTATATGTTTTATGTAGCTAAACAAAACAAACCACTCATTGGTTTCCGTTTGACCTCTGTGCCATTCGGCGCCATTCCGTATATCAATGGAATATCATTCCCTCACCGGCTCACTTATCCACAGTATATCTGCAAGTCATACATTTTCATAACATGTACTATTCAACAAAGCCATGGGACGCAAGAAGTATGATTTTCGACCATTTGCCGGTACATGAAATCGCGTTCTTCTAGACGCTGAGGTCAGCCGATGAAGAGATATTCACGTGTCAAGTGTTTTTCACGAACTGTTGCAGGCACAAACTTGCTGATACATACTAAACATCCAGCGAATTACAAGCGTCTGGTCCGTCATCCATTAGAGAATATCCGCGTCCATAATCCAAAGACCTATTCCATATTCCATATAACAGTATTAGTACCAAATTCAAAAAGACAAGCATAGTATACATAAACATAGGCTTGCTTCCTGCAGGAGAGAAGCGGTCAAGAAGAAGAACTATATATATAAATATACTTAGTATTCGAAAATATGTTTGACGTATATCTTTTGACCACCTGGCGATATAAAATAAATGGAGGATTGAAAGGACAACATAGGATCATCAATTCCTCAATGAAGTAGAATTATACCATCATTCTGTTCGCCCATGAGATATAATGAAATAATCGAATTTTCTTGTCAGATTTCCACATCGGATCTTGTGTGCTGTAATCGGCATTTCTAATGAAGTACAGAAATGCTCTCCATTGTATCTGATAATTCACAAAGACTAATCGATTGATTCTTTATAGTGAGACGTATATTCAAGTACTTGACATTTACTCAGAGCTCTCGTGGTGCCCCCGCAATCCACAACTCACGAGGTGTGAAAATGACAATCGTCGGCGAATCTCTCTGGAAAATTTAGCAAAAAATCTTTTTTATTCTCGCTTTTTTAATGACTTGGACACAACAAAATATTTAAAATGAAAAATTTGCTATTTTGTTACTGAGTATTAGCTGTCACTTCGTTAAAAATTAAGGAAATATAGGCAATAAAATGAATAACGTCGCAAGGAAGTACTCGTCTTCAGTTTTCTGCCGTTTTCTCCGTTTTAAATTTGGCATGGACCTAGAGTTTTCAACTCTGATAACTTCCGTACTTATCCACCTAAAGTCTTGATATTTTTAAATTTTGTTTAGCATATATGGAACTAGTCAACTGTGCTTCAAATTTTCTAAGTTCGCTTTAGTTTTTTAGATATTAGAGTTTAACTAACATTAGCATTTTTTTTAAATAAACTTGAATACAATCACTTCTATGACGAAGTTATTAAAAGTGTGGCACAGTTTACTAGTTCAGATAGCTAATAATATATGCCTTGAATTTCAAAAAATTTGCACTAAGCATGTAGAAGATATTTGCTGTGAAAAATTGGATATACTTTTACAAAGTACTACTGTCCAAAGCTGTGTAGAGTATTTATTCTTGAACAAAATGCGAAATAATAATATCCAGTTTCTCCACAAGAACAGCTTTAAGAAAATATATAATATGATAAAATTGGTCAACAACTTGTCGATTAAATAAGCAAGAAGATAAGAGGTGTATAGTGAGCCTTTGGCTATGTCTCTCGCTACTACTTTGGAAAGATTGGTGTCCTATTACGAGACGTTCTTTTTATCGGGGTAAAGTTGCCAAACCTTGCACAGCGACAGACACTGTATTTAGGATGACACGAATTCACCACTCAACCCACATGTAATGATAACATATGTCAAGCTCTGCATGGACTGTCCAACTTCTGAGTTTTATAGTACACAGCAATAGAGTCCTTAGGGGTGTTAATCTAAGTCGACTAAAAATCGTAGCCACATCTATGACTCAACAGGAAAGGTTCCCTTGGCACCTCACATTCAGACCCGAAAAAGGGTGGATTTTGGGAAGTAGCCTTAGTACCTCTGCCGCGCTTTTATTGCAGATGTTCATGTTGAGACCACGAAGTATGCACACGTCGCCAAGCAGCAGCTTATGCGGAATTAGATACACTGGCTCGGGAGAAGTGAGGACAAATCAGCGCGAATAAATACTCATCTGATATTAATGGATAAGGCTGATAGAGTAAACGACTCAACATTGGGTAAACCTGTTAAAAATAAAAGGATATCCAGAAAAGCTAAACTGTAATGCCCGTCGTCGTGTGGCTTAAATTTCCTACTAAAACAATAAACTTACATTTATTTGTCGACTGGCATCTACAGTAGCCCAGGCCTCGGTGACTAGCAGACCACCAGCAGAATTCTACCTTACACAGGTAATAAATTGAAGAGGCGAGAAAAATTGTCGACGTCTGGCGACTAGAAAGCAACCATATGAATTCACAGTGAAGCTTCCTTTCTTTAACCCTACCCTACGACAAAAATGACAAAAAACTGAGAGCTGACACTCCCTGACTTTATAGTTTATCACATTGGGGTCATTTAGAGCCTACTTGCATAACTTCATCCGAGTAGAGGATGCTGGGTAAATTCAAGATGGCGGCCCCTGGGGTACCAGAAAAAATGTTGTTTTTGTCATTTTTCTTCAAAATTTCTGCTTTTCCGTGATGAAAAGTGGGCAAAAATATTTTAGTTCACATCACATTAATAATTACTACATTTTCACGCAGTTTTGCGTAGAAATAGCGAAAAATCGACAAAAATGCCCTTTTTAAGCGTCCATTTATTTTTACATTTTCTGGTTGGCCTTGACCCAAGGGTATAGTGTGGTAAGTTTCAATCCCCTAATTCAAGGGATAGGGAAAATAATTAGAGGGCCCCTCCCCAGGCCTAGGCAGGTCCCCAAAAAAAAACAGACCAGAGAGGGTTTAAGACATGAGTGTATTTTTGTTCCATATTTTTTTTATTTCAGTCTTACTGATAGTTCATTGTGATATCGCTATAATATATACATGATAGACGAAGGTATTTTCAAATAGAGTTCACACCTAACGGACTCCGTCTTCCCGAGCGCAACATATTCATAAATTCAGAGCGAACCGACTTACTTGTTAATACATATATAAACGGGTTGAATGCCGAGTTTGCATAGGATATAAAATAAAAAATCGTATAAAAGTGATCGAACACACGAGAATTGTAGGGAGCGTTAATGGGCCAGAGGATACAAAATGGTGCATAACACAATATAAACACAATAATCACCACCCTGATTGTCTTGAGACATGTTCTGTTCTGAACACCGATCTGTGGATATGTTTGAAAATCCTTTCCGTTCTGAACACTGATACGAGGATATTCTTGAGAATCTGTATCTCTCGAACCAACACCGAGTGATATTGATAGGTTTCTCACAAACAGTTGTGTGGTTGATATCAGCTGAAGCATTACTTCGTTGAGTTGTCTTAGAAATTGATGCTGTTGTGACTGCCTGATCTTGAGTTTCAGTGGCCCTCTGGCAATGGTTAATCTTATCCCTACTTTGCTTCCTTTTAGTGAAGTTACCTGTATTAAGAACTTTGTCGAGTTCATTCTCAACTACATGAATCTTTCGCAGTGTCAGCACATATTCACTCATACTGGTCCGTTTCCTCAGGGCTCTCTGCATGAGAATGTACACTACGACCAGGAATATAATCGGTAAGTAATATGCCAGTACAGCTTGACCCAGTGTGACATATCCAAAGATTGGCTCACACGACGTGAGTGCCCTCGCGTTGTATATATCATCAAACTGCTGACAAAGAAAGTAAGGTATCCAGACCACGATTCCTAAACTCCACATGGCAATGGCAATTATGATAGAGCCCATTTTAGTCACTCGATAGCGATACAGCAGCGGTGACGTCACACATATATATACATATCTTATGCAATGGCGTCCAGCAGAAATATGGATACTGAGGCTGGAACATACTCGATAAGATGCAAGAAAATGCACATAGGAGCGCTACTAAACCAGTGCGGCTGAAGTAATTTGACAAGATCCATGGGCAGGACAATAAGACCAATACTGAGATCGGCCGCTGCCAAAGACGTCGTATAAACGCTGAAGTTACTCGAGAAGTGATTCTTTTTCCGGTTGAAGAAAAATACGGAGATGTTTCCAGGAATGATAAAGACGATAAGAATTATGCAATTTGTCAGAATAATGAACTTCTTCGACTGATCGTCCTCAGTCTCCGTCGCATGGATTGATACATTCGAGCTGTGCGTTGCGTTATTGTACGGTGTGCGGTTCTCCATTTCTATTAATAACATGTATACCATTCAGCATCTTACAGGGCTGAAGCATACCGAACTATGATCATTACGAAAATGAACGGATTCCTTTATGGGAATCTATGTATTATTATACCAGTTGGACAGAATAAATAATTCATGTGCACCGTATATGAGTACGGGCAGCAATATACTTGTCAACTGCTATCAACCTTAAATGGAGGGTACATGCTTGTGTGTATAACACTTCAGAACAGTGCCGCAAATATTGACTGATTGATTCACTTATGTTAAACTAATGTTTACATTAGTTATATCACATTCACAATATCTTTCTTTTGGATACTTGCCCGATGAGGCAAGGGAATAAAGGATAATACTGACAATGGGGTGAATGGGTGAGTAGGATTTAATGTCGTTTCAATATTTTTCTCAGACACATCACGACGGTGCCTACACGTGCCAGAATTCAAGAGTTTCCACAGCTCCTATTATCCTGGAAACTATCAGTCCAGCCAGACAATGGAGAATAAATATTGAGCAACATTTAGTTGCAATTCTTAATAGCTACAATCAACAGTAACTGCAACAAATGTAAGCCAAGTTGTTCACCTTGGGTTTCATCTTATGAATACATTCTGAGAAAAGATCATTGGTGAAACAAAAATTGGGTCAACGGAGGCTCGTCAATATTTTGCAATTTCCGATTATTTCTATCACAGTTTTTATGTGTTGCTTGCCTTACTCTGCCTGAGCCCCTCGGGGGGAGAAAATACAGTCCCGGTCACAATAGATGGTGCATTGTTAATAAATTCGAATGATGACAAAACTGGCGCATCAGATTGATTCCTTGAGTATTTCATTCAACGGTTTGGAAATAACAGGACTTTTTTTAGCTTTAGTTGACAATTTACCTGAATTGGAATTCAAAGACCTATCATTAATCTATGCAAATTCCTGGGAATTCCTGTACTATCGATAATAATACTATTACAATACAGATCTGTACTTTTGATAGAAATCGGCATATTTAATAATAGCTATTTTATGGATAGCAACTTCTTTTATTGCTCTGCCTATGGTGTCGACGATTCTTCGGAGATAATTACACCTCTCTCAAAGCTTGCGTACAAACTTGCAAACAGGAGAATATTTATACATATCAAGAACAGACCAAATGACCGTCGTGGCGGCTAACTTCTTACATTTAGAGATTTATCTTATTTTGATGTCTCTTTCCAGTTAATTGTAATTTAGTTCATATTGTAACTTAGTTCATCATATATTATTCTTGCTATATTATTAGAAGTATATTATCCTTAATTAAATATTATGTCTTACTGACTAATTCCCTGTACTAGGCATTGTCTGAAACCTGGATGTAAGATTAGCAGGTCAGTGACTAACTTACAGGTCTGTTCGCTGCTTATACTAAACCTTACTTGCAATTGGCATGCCTCACGCATTACCTCCAAAGTTTTAACGCCTATTTTGTTTGTTCGTGATATGTATAAATATTGTCCTGTCTGAATTTTTGTACATGTTCTGCAAAACATATTGACCAAAAATAAAAAAATAAACTCGATCAAATTGTCATTGACATTTTTAGAAATATAATAGGCATGTCAAAATCGGAGATTCTTCGATGTTGAGGGCCACCTGTTCTACTGCCCTACATAAATCCACAGCCAATTTAAACAAGCAGCCAGAGGATGCCAAGTCCCCCGCCGAAATGGCAGCAATATTTTTTAGCATTGTTGGTCTGGAGGGGATATACATGAGGGCGACAACTGCTATACTTCATAGGCGTTGGATGTAGAGGGTCTTAATTCTGCCTTCCCAAGTTTTAAAATCAACTTAGAACGGTTGACTGAACATTTTTTGCTTCTGTAAATTAGCTTCCATGCAATGAAGCATGGAAATTATGTAACCGAGAAGCGACCCCTAGTGACATCTCAAGGCATATTATCTGAAAACCAAATTTGACAAGAAGCTGAATGCATCCTCAACCTATTGTCCGGAAACCAAATTTTAAATTTGCCACCAGGTTTCGCCACCTGTAGGTGCAAGTGGGCGAAATGCAATCCCAAGGATTTCCCAAGGATCCCAAGGATGTCATTTCATGACATGGTGTATCAGCATACAAACTTTGGGAAGAATCTGAAGAGGGGGTTATTGCCCGGAAACCAAATTTAGATTTGTATGCACAAGTGTGCGAAACACAATCCCAAGTGACATCTTATGACACATGAATACCAAATTTGAGAAGAATCCGATGAGCAGTTGTCAAATTATTGCCAGAAACAAATTTCAGTTTTTTCCACCAGGTGTCGCCACCAGTATGCAAAAGCAGGTGAAATACAATCTCAAGGGACATATCATAGCATGGTACCTGCATACCAAATTGGAGAAAAACCTGATGAGCGAAATCAAATTTAGATTCGACACGAGGTGGTGCTACCTGTAAGCACAAGCGGGCGAAACGCAATCCTAAGCGACATCATATGTCACGATATATTCATACCAGATTTAAGAAGAATCTGACGAACGGTTCTCAAGTTATTACCCGGAAACAAATCTGGTATTTCGCCACCAAGTGGCACCACCTGTAAGTAAAAGTGAGCGAAACGCAATCATGCATGCTAAATCTGAGGAGATTCCGATGAGCAGTTCTCAAGTTAATAGCTGAAAACAAATTTTGATTTTAACATCTGATGGCGCCACCTATAGGCGTAAGTGGGCGAAATGCAATCTCAAGCGACATCTTAGGTCATGGTATTACCCAGAGACAAATTTGAGGTTTTGCCAAGTGAGTGAAAGGCAATCCCATGCAACATCTCCCGGCATGGTACATGTAAATGCATGCTAAATTTGAGAAGAATCCGATGAGCATGCAGTTCTCAAGTTATTGGCCAAAAACAAATCTCAGATTTTGTCATCAGGTGGCGTCACTTTCTGAGCAGAAGCGGATAACGCACTCCCAAGCAACATCTCATGGCAAGGTACAATGTATATGCATGCCTAATTTGGGAAGAATTTGATGAGCAGTTCTCAAGTTATTGCCCGGAAACCAAATTTCGAGCAACATTTCAAAGCGTTTCAAAGTTATTGCTTGCAGCAGAAAAGAGCGGAAAGAACCCTAATGGTGCCATCTACAGGCAGATCTTTCTGAAACGCAATACCAATCAACATCTTGTCACAAGGAATGCATGTGCAACTAGATACAGTCGATCGAATACGATTGGAGGCATGCCTTTTGCATCTTTAGTAAAGGAAACATTCATAATTTGTGAAGAAAGTAAAAACGTAAAACTTAGGAAAAACATCATTAACATCGCCCCATTAGATAACTTGAGGATATCCACATACCAAATTTAAAAGAATCCATTAAGGTCCAACAGTTACTGTCCGGAAATGCAATTTTACCTTGGCCCTCACCATGCCCTCACCGCACCATGTGTAGGCAGATAGGCATAAAAAATAATCCCAACCGAGATCTTGAAGCAAGATCCCTTGACATTGGAAATAGAAAATGTTAACTTGGCCCACAGGTGGCGCCACCTATGAGCAGATCGACAACAAAAACAATACCAAGTGAAACCTTCAGGTAAGGTACATGTATACCAAGTTCATTATTAAGTATTAAAAAGTTATTGTCTGGTTCTCTAGTTAGAGGGGGGGGGGGCATAAAAAACAGGGGTTCGGTACTGCGGGGATTTCCCCACCAGTTATTTCATATTATGCTTCTGAAATATAATAAGGTTCATGCAAAAGCTTTAGGGTAAATCATATGATGTGGAATAGAATGATTTCATAGCAACGTTGAAGGATATTGCAGACAACACACAAATTTCAGCTTCTGCCAAGATATATTGGAGATATATATACATGTATGCTCAAACACAATATATGAGGGTCGGGCGAGGGCTAGTTTGGGAGATAGAGGGTGCGGCTCGGCGCCCTGGGGATGGGGACATGCTCTTCTTGAGGGTAGTGGTAGTTGTGCTGACATGAAAGCCATAGAAAGCTCCCTGTACATGAAACAACCACATTGACAACTGCATGCCATCATCTATCACAGTCCGAAACACCACAAGGTGGAATTCAATTCAATTCAGGAAATTGATCATATGCACAGTGTGCACCCAAACTTTAGGAACTCAGTTGTAATTAATATAGTAAGTTACACTGTGGACACAAATGGTTCCTGCAGAACCTTTAGGGTAAATCATATGATTTGAGATACAATTATTTGATAGCAAAATTGAAGAAAATGTTGTCCTTCATTTAAGATGACACGAAATTCAAAAACCAGGGGTTCGGTACTGCGGGGATTTCCCCGCCAGTTATTTCATATTATACTTCTGAAAAAAAATATGGTTCCTGCAAAAGCTTTAGTGTAAATCATATGATGTGGAATAGAAGGACTGGACAGCTGCAGCAAATTTAAGAAAATGGTGTCCTTCATTTAAAGCGACATGAAATTCAAAACAGCGAGAAGCGGAAGAAAGAAGAACAAATGACAAACGCATTTAGGCATTTAGGGATGCCTAATTATTAGACAAAGCATTTGGAAATTATCGCTTGTGAAGAATTTGAATGGAAACCACGGACATGCACAGAAGATTGGAACAAGACCCAGTGGCGCCACCTACAGGCGGATCTTGCTGAAACGTAATACCAACAGACGCCTTGTCGCAAAGAATGCAGATGCCAAATTTCAGAGGAACCCGACAAAGCATTTAGGAGTTATCGCTTACGAAGTATTTGCACGTACATGCACTAACGATTGGAACAAGACCCAGTGGCGCCACCTACAGGCGGATCTTGCTGAAACGTAATACCAACAGACGCCTTGTCGCAAAGAATGCAGATGCCAAATTTCAGAGGAACCCGACAAAGCATTTAGGAGTTATCGCTTACGAAGTATTTGCACGTACATGCACTAAAGATTGGAACAAGACCCAGTGGCGCCATCTACAGGCGGATCTTGCTGAAACGTAATACCAAGAGACATCCTGTCGCAAAGAATGCAGATGCCAAATTTCGGAGGAATCCGACAAAGCATTTAGAAGTTATTGCTTACGAAGTATTTGCACGGACATGTCCGTGCATGCACGGACACATAGAAGCAAGACCCCAGTGGCGCCACCTACAGGCGGATCTTGCTGAAACGTAATACCAAGAGACGCCTTGTCGCAAAGAATGCAGATGCCAAATTTCGGAGGAATCCGACAAAGCATTTAGAAGTTATTGCTTACGAAGTATTTGCACGGACATGTCCGTGCATGCACGGACACATAGAAGCAAGACCCCAGTGGCGCCACCTACAGGCGGATCTTGCTGAAACGTAATACCAAGAGACATCTTGTCGCAAAGAATGCAGATGCCAAATTTCGGAGGAATCCGACAAAGCATTTAGAAGTTATTGCTTACGAAGTATTTGCACGGACATGTCCGTGCATGCACGGACACATAGAAGCAAGACCCCAGTGGCGCCACCTACAGGCGGATCTTGCTGAAACGTAATACCAAGAGACGTCTTGTCGCAAAGAATGCAGATGCCAAATTTCGGAGGAATCCGACAAAGCATTTAGAAGTTATTGCTTACGAAGTATTTGCACGGACATGTCCGTGCATGCACGGACACATAGAAGCAAGAACCGCGTTGCGGCGGGGGACTATAAATGCATAACAGTAGCAGGGACAATATACCAGAGGCGAAAAAATTTCGGCATAAAATATCGGAAATGGCGATAGCGGAGGTACCTTGATACTGAGGGCCGTATGTCCCATTTTCCTACCACAATTCTACGGCCATCGTACAACACGGATTCGGCTAACTGTTGACCGGAGACGCTTCACTCTATATATTGATTTGTTTTCCAATTATTATATTTATGAGTTCTTTCATAAATTTTATTTATTTATTTATTTAGATTATCCTTTAATTATTTATCATTTGTGACTCAAAGCCCAATGGTGCCTATTTGTGTGAAGATAATTCAAAGTGTATTGGTATCATCGTTATTGCTTGTAGGGCCATCGCAGATTTGTCATATGAAGTTGGCATGATTTTCATTTGTTTTTATTCTTCATAGTGTCAATCAACAGCAACTGCAGCACAATTTAAGGTGAGTTGTTTTCAGAAGGACATATGTGTTCAATATTAAGCCAAACCGACTCTCCATGTTCACCATTCGTCCACGTACATACACCCATGATCGACAGCGCTGCTCCTTCCAAAACATAATGAATTCCAATGTCACGTCAGTCCGATCAAGTATCATATTAAGAGAAATGGTTTTGAGTACACTGTATTCCTGGAGTCTTCCAACGGGAAAGATTTTTTCTTTATCCAAATTGGGTATCTTCTGATGCGGTCAAACCAGATCAAACTGTTTCCGACGCTGCTGGTATTACTTACATACCACGCTCAAGAAGTGCTTGCCGTGGAAATTTGGAACTTGCAAATCATAACGTTCTCTTTCTTTGTGATATAGTATGACCATGGTTGAAATAATCAATCACCGCTCTTTCATTGCTGATGAAATTAATGCGTCAGTAGTTGCCTGCCTTCGAAATGACATTCTTTTCAGATCAAAACATATTTCGGAACAATCTAATTCCTGACAAACTCTCGCGGTTACAATTTCAGGAAGCGCTGTCTCTAGCCCATTGGCACAATCGCTCGTCGCACCCAATACCCTGTCTGTTGCTGAGTCTTTGAAGCAGGGTTCATCTGACGGCGTCCCTTGCAGAATCTTCCTTGAAAGTATACAAGCGCGCGCATGACAAGGATATCGAGATTTCCTCAATAACACTGATCAGCGTGCCAGTAAGATATCCCCTAAGATGAGTTAGTAGGGTTAAACCTCATTTTCAGCTTTTTCTAGCCATATCACGATGGTGCCTACATGTGCCAGAACACGAGAATCGCTACAGTTCCTATTATCCCGGACACTGATGATCAGCCCAGCCAGTACAGCACCCAGTCACCCATTCAAGTATTGACCAGGCTCAACGTTGCTTATCTTCGGTGATGTGCTTCTCAACCGGGACTAATGCACGTTACACTGTTTCCTCCTACACTGGTCGAACAGATGACACACTTGGGCGATTAGTGGCAACTGACACACGAACCACTTTTCTTTTTGCTGGTTTCTGGTGTCACTGGGAAATTGACAAGTCAATGAGGGCCCAATGGATAGACACAATTATTCTTCAAATATATGTACACATTATGGGCAATTATTCCGCACGTTTATCTAAAAATAAATTCCCAAATCTCATATACATGTAGTTAACTACCATTTTCTGGATAACAATATTCCAGAAGGACCTGCACACGGCGTATACATATCTCGCCTAGTATCATTTGTTAGATCGTGTGCAGACTGTGACGATTTTAGTCAACGCCACAGAATATTAATGGAGTAACTTATCAAGCAACTTGGCAATCAGACCACCAAACGCCTGCATTCTGAGTTTATCAAAATCGTTGATAAATATCGCACACTGACGGCAAAATACGGTCGCAGATAACAAGATCTCTGGCGCTACATGTTTTAAGCTGTGACCAATTCCGATTAACCCGGGCCTAGAGGCCGTTTTAATGTCATGTGTTTTACATCTCCGTGGTGTTCAAATGTACACATTCTCAATTACAGAGTGACTGTGATAATACCTTGGAAACGACTTGCCATTCATTTGGATAAATAATAATTGTCAGCAATTAGGATGTTATGTACAGAACATCGTCATATCTTGCTGACATCAATGAGAACTGGTGGCCGCTCCTCTCTCGCAGGAAACCATCTTGTTTGTGTTTCTTTATATTCCATACACATTTGGAATTGGGGCTAACTGCCATACAAAATAGGTCTTCCGATTATTGAGGCAAAAATTCTTTTATGGACGACGACTGAACATCGAATGTCGGATCTGACGCTTGTTACTTGCATGGTTACTTTGGTTTTCATTATTTTCATCCACACAATCTTGATGGCCGTATTTTTAATCCAGATTTTTCGAAAATTGTTCCTTTCTTCTGGCGTTCATTTCGTGATAGGACATCCCTGCGTTAATAGAGAATGCCGAATAATCTGATCAATACGTGAATTCCGATAAATTCTGATCAATATTGTAAAAATTGAATGGAAATATTTCGAGACTATATAAAATCATAAGTATTCGAAAAAATGTGATTCTAGACAATTCGTTATATTGATTTAAGTCGTAACATAATGTTGACCGACCATTGAACAATTTACAGCAACATTGGTTTGGAAATTAAGAAATAATGTTTTCATAGGCGTGCTCAATGATTACTTTACGCACAGATAGTTTGTGAAAGTTTATATTGTAGGGCAAGGGTGAAGCCCGAGCTTTAAAATTTATAAACTAACCGTGCTTAAAATAACCATTGAACACGTCCATGAAAACATTATTTCCATTCTATTGCACTATTCAAATTAATTATCAACAAAGATTATAATGAAAGGCTGAAACACTATGGTAAACTTTGACATCCTTTTTGCCATTTGTTCCTTTGGTTATGTGGGTCGTTTCCTTGTCAACCAGACACACCCTCTTTACCTCAGTCATTGTAAGGATAGTTTCCCTCAAGTCCGGGCTGTATATCGCGCTTTTCACCTCCATTTTTTCCTTAATTTCTTTTTGCTTTCACGTACGTCAACCGACGTCATCCATTTTCAATTGGATGACCGGCTTTCCATGGGGCTTCAGACAGTCCACCCTAACACATATGCGAATTGATGGAGCATTTTTCCAGTGGTTACTTCGATCAACGAATTTGACTGACAGTCATGATTCACAAATTCAGTACATCTTCCCAAATAAATCTGTTTTCAATACTCAGTACAGTCTTTCTCTTCTTGTGCACCACTAACTATTACATGTAACAACCCATACAGTGCTGAAAGTTTTCAATTCACTGTTCCACCTGTACAGACGGATATGTTTTTCGGGCGTATTTTGAGTTCAGACTGAGCTCTTGTTATTTCTTCACATTCGGCCCAAATCGAATCGTGATTTATTTATGTGCATGCTTGCTTCATTACATTCATTATTTAGTTGTACAATAAATTATGCCGATATATTCCCAAATTGTAAACAGTAGGTTGAAAATATGAAACAAATATAGCTGAAAGTTGGATTTTTAGTTTCTCTCCAAAATGCGGGTTGGGTACGTTTTGCATTATTAACCACTTGCATATGAGTGTGCAGGCATACTTCTTAGCATCATAGCAAACCATATTAACCCCGCAAAGTACAATGCAGGAAGAGGAATTTGTGACGCGGATTAAGTTCACCACTACGTGCTAGGTTGTAAGATTCTAATGAAACACAGCGTCCTGATGCTGTAACAAATGGCTCAGACTTGGGCCAGGTAATCAAGGTGATGGATACTGAAGCTACATCTTCAAAACATCCCATTTATCCCGCCTTATCTATACACTGATATTCTTCAAATAATGGCACGGTGCCCCTTTCTTGAGGCAAATAAACATGAGTAAGCCTTGTAAACATGAGTAGATCGATCAATTCAAAGCCCGTTCATTCTCATTTACCAAACGGTATAGAGACGATCTTCTATCTGTGGATAGTCGCTATATAAATGACGCAGTGAACGATATATATACACCTTCACTGGATTTTAAGGCAACCAAAGATAGCCCTACCGGCACATCATATTTAGACCAGCATCTCTATAAAAATGAAGCGGGCCTTCTCTCTCGTCGGCTTTATGACAAATGAAATGATTACAATTTCGACATCGTCAACTATCCCTTTCCTGAAAATAATATTCCAGTGGGACCTGCATAAGGCGTATACATATCTCGCCTAGTAGCACTTGCTAGATCCTGTGTTAAATGTGGCGATTTTAATCAACGTCAGAAAACATTATTGCAGAAACTTATAAAAGGGGACTATACAACCAAGCGCCTCCCCTCAAAGTTTCTCAAATGTGGTGGTACATATCGCATGCTGATAGCAAAATACGGGCGTAGCGTGCAAGATCTATGGCGTTACGTTTCGTGATTTGTGTCTAATTCCCGGTGCTAGGGACCGTATGAACCCATGTATTTCAAGATCCTCATGGTACTTATATGAACGAGCGCAATCAAACCGTGACTGAGATACAACATTCCCTAGATGACGACTTTACAGCGAAAAGCATATGGATTAAGAATACTGATCAGCGGACTTGATGTTTTTGGAACATCATATGTCTAGCTGGCATCATTGGAAACTCTGACGGCTTCTCTCTTGCAGGAAACTAGCCTATGTTTATGTATACTATGATTGTCTTTTTGAATTTGGTGCTAATGCTGTTATATTGAATAGATCTTTGGTTTATGGATGCGGATATTTTTTAATGGACAACGGCTGAATTATGGATGACGGAACAGGCGTTTGTAATTATCAGCTAATTCGAATTTGAAATGCTTCCTATCTGGATGATGACCTCCAAATCATTTTTGAACGAAGCCACATTTTCCAACTAGCAATATCATGGTTTTGTTTGCTTTTTCACTCCAAATACGAGTAAATTGGTCTGGGCACATTATAATAAGGGATACTAACAGAATTTTTCATCCAACAACAGGCATTGTTTTTTGATAATTTGAGGTCAGATCAGAATGGAAAATGAGGAGAGAAATAAGAACAATTAAGGGTCCCACGTATATGTATAGGAATAAAGCAAAAGTTAAGAAATATAAAAAATGGAGTCAATAGCGCAGCAGCGATTAGGGAGATACTAGGGGTATAATTTGGACTTCGTAAATTCCAACAGTGAAAGACATAATAGAGTGTTTCATGTACGCAACAACCGGGTTACAGTGTTGAAAGCAGCTATACCACTGAGAATGTAATCCGTGTTTGACTAATGAATGTTAACAATCGCAGTTGTTTCCCGAATAATTTCATAAGTAGAAACAGCCGTACAAGGACATCATAAAACAAATAAGATTTTAGATGGAAGCGAGACCCCGATTGGAGAATGGAGTTTTGGAATCCGGGACTAGGGGACGTATGAAGCTATGCAAATCAATATTTTCATAGTGTCCATATGAACAGCCACAATCATAGTGTCCATATGAACAATCACAATCAAAGCGTGACTGAGATATATCATACTCCAGATCACGGCTTTACAACAAAAATCATAGGGATTAAGAATACTTATCAGCGATGCGGATTTGATATTTTTGGAACATCATTTTGTCTTGCCGGCATCATTGAAAACAGTTGACCGTTTCTCTCTTGCGGGATATTAGCCTATTTTATTATACGGTCATTTATTCTTTTAATTGGGTTCTAATGCTGCTATATGGAATAGTTCTTTGGATTCTGGACGCGGAACTTATTTAATGGCCGAAGGCTGATTATTGAATGACGCACTAGACGATTGCATTTGTTTATCCTATTGACTGGGCAGAGAAAGATAATCAAAACCATAAATGGCATGGCATATCTTCATTTTTAGGATATATTGGGCCCAGTTTTCGTCATCTTATCAAGTTTGTGCTGTCCGTTAGCCACCCTATACAATCCAGCTTTGATCATTTTCAAGTATAAAATCTTTTCACACCCGGAATCAGTTCCAATATGAACTAATCTCAACTTCGGAAAATTTCAAATTGTTTAGACTGATTACATCTGATCACCATAGGCCCCTGGTTCTGATGAATAGCAAGCGTCAGATCCGACATTCACTATTCAGCCGTCGTCCACAAAAGAAGTTCCTCGTCACTAATCGAAAGACCTAATTCGAATGACAGTTAGCATCAATTCCAAATGCGTACGAAATGAAAATAATAAAAGCACAAGTTGGTTTCATACAAAAGAGAAGCGGTCAAACAGTATCCAATGATGTCTGTAAGACACGACGATGTTCACATAAAATCCTTCTTATCATTTAAGGATTGACTGTGTAGCGGATCATACAAAGTTTGCACAGCGGTTTTTAGGTTCATACCACAATGAAAGTAAAAAGAATCACACTAATGTAACGAAAGTGCAGGTTGACAACGACCCCTTTCATAAATCACAGCTTCTGAATGTTACGTGACTATGTGAAATCGAAAGTTACATTGTGTTTATGTGTGCGGTTGACTTACCTGATGGAATTCATCGCTGTAATTTTCCTGGAATGAACGATAATATTCCGGGAGACAGACAATGCCTCGAAACCCCGGCGAAGTTATCTCAAACGACCAGTCTGGACGGTGGAAGGGACTCTGGTAAGCCCACTCGCTTCGCTGAAAATGACGTCAGTCAGGAATGCGGAAGTCGATTTCGGTGAATATGTAGATGACGGACAGTGAACTTTGCGGTCCTCGTATGAATTAACTAGAGAGAGTTGGAAGCTGAGATTTACCAGTTATGTCTGTTATGAATTATGGTTTGTTCCTCCATAGCCATATTTATCCAGCGAAGTCCAGATAAACTGATCGGGAAGTGGTGTAAGCGACAATAAAGAGGGCGCTGTCATCTTCGACGACGTGTTTCTGCCTTTATCCGCAGAAGAGCGGTAGCCATATATAAGCCGGACTCTCGCTGGAACGAGGGAGACCAGCAGAAACATCGAGGTGAGAGCACACGCAAAATCATTTGGGGAGAAGAAATCCAATACATTGCCGGGCCGGAGAAAGGCCGCCGCCGAATTGGAGAAGTACCGCCGCCGAATTTGTGCCGCCGCCGAATTTGTACATTGCCGGGCCGGAGAAAGCCCGCCGCCGAATTGTGCCAGCGCCGGGCCGTCACCAGGCCGCCGGATAATATAACATCATTGCATACATTTACACACACTTACATTCACATGTCCGGGCCGTGTTTACTCTACTTCGATCTCTATTCGGCATCAACCGTATTGCACAGTTGAACGGATATTGCGCTGGAAGTTAAGAGTATAGACGTTTATCGCCAATGGTTATTCTTATTCTCTACCGTACGCCAGTACGGGCTCAGCTCTGGGAATTAACTAACGGCGTTAGAGTCGATAGCATGGCCATACATTAGCCGCATCTCTCTTTGCTTTCAACCGTATCGCACAGTTGTTCAAAGATTGCGCTGTGGTTCGTGTATCTATTAAGCTGTATCTGGTAAGGGATGCGAGTCCCTGTGAAGAAGATATAGCTAAACCATATCATACACAGTTACTACATAAACAATTATTCATGCACACATGTACTTAAACCACAACCCACGGGTTGAAATACATTCACGCTACCACCCACAAGCTATAGGTTCGAGCCTATAGCTTGATATATATACACCTACCCAGTCAATCGTACGATAAACGATTATCCATTCACGCTTCCATAAGCATACAGTCTCTCACCACCCTGTACATATATTGAGTAATTCACGGCCAATGATAGATTACTACTGTCTCATACAGTAGTATATAGAGGGGGAATCCTAGACCTGATGATCATCTATTGCGGAAGACCCTGCAGTAGTATAGAGAGAGGGTTCAAGGGTCAACTGACCCTGCAGTAGTATCGAGAGAGGGTTCAAGGGTCAACTGACCATACAATAGTATAGAAGGAGGGTTCCTATACTAGTTGACCATACAGTAGTATAGAAGGAGGGTGCCGATTCCAGGTGCCCACACAGTAGTATAGGGAGAGGGTTACTAGACCAGGTGCCTGCCTATCCACCGTGTGTTATTGATGTCCGATCCTATGTGGACCGTGTAGCCGTAACTCTAGCCTTGATGATTCATCATTGGAGCCGGGCCGCGGAGTGAGTCGCCGTGAGCGGGGTCGCTGAAGCCTGGGGGTGTATTCCTACGAGGGGTGCCGTCTGCTGCTGTGGTGAGCCGTGCAGTTGAATAGTCCTGTGGTGTTACAGAGAGACGGGCCGGTGCCGTAGAAGACTTTGTACTGTGATAGTACTGTCGTGCCCGGGCCGTCCGCATCCATTGACGGTTATCAACGCTTGGAGGGGCTTAGTCGTGTAAGACGAGACACGACGACGACGAAAAGTCCATACCACCCGAGGGAGGAAGACCGGGGGAAGGAAGACACACGTCGGACATAACCACGGGAGGGCCAGGTCGTGTAAGACGAGACACGACGCAGTGTTCATCCATACGGGAGTGAACGAAGACCCGGGGAAGGAAGGCAGACGTTTGACCTTTCCACGTATATCTGGGGAAGGACGATAGACGCTGGCTCCTACCACAAAGCCCTGGGGAAGGAAGATAGAAGCTGGACCCATCCATGAGAGAACCGGTCGTGACCAGACTGTGGCTGTGACCAGGCCTGCTCGCGTTATAGCTAGGGCTATATATTTACTTTGTATATATTTTCTATTGAACTTCGGTTAATGATAACTATAAGAGTACAGATAATTCATAGAGTAGGGATCTTCTTTGCAGGGATTATACGCTACCACGATTTGAATCCTGTATACCTGCTCAAGGAATTATATGTCAGTATTGCATTAATTTGCTTTGGTTGTCATTACAGGTCTTCCTTTCCAACCTCCTTGATCCAGACAAGGTGACAGGTTGAATCGAACTCCCTCGTTGGCCAGGATCAGTGCCCGAGTGCGTTCCCAGTAGCCTGACAGTTTGTCTTGGGGGACCCTGCGCACTCTGTGGATCTGAAACATCCATTATCCCACGTTATAGAAGTAGAAACGTTTCACTAATTAACAAAAACTAATTAAATAAGAGAAGAAATTGAAAGTGAGACGAACGAATTCTTCGGTTTAATTCGGAGGGCGTAGCGTGGTTCAAACTGTTTTCGGTTTGACAGATTGTTGCATTTTGTATAAAGAAACGTCCCAGTCAGCGCTAATTATTTAAAATCTTGAATTAGATACGAAACCAGGAAAGGATCAATTGCTCGAGTTGAGTTGGTCTGGACGGGAATATTCCATTCATAGCCGGCTGATATGTGGGTCAATGGGACTATCAGCTATGAACCTGGCGATGGATTTTCTTGCTGTTGCACGGATTACGGGGGACGGTTTAACTGATCAATGTATTATTTTGAGCCAAAGAACATTCCTGTTGTAGTTTCAGTGACATTTCATTATTTATAAATAATGTGACGAAGCTCGAACCCTACATCATGCATTGCTTTTACCGGTCGCACGTGGAATGGAAGTGTGCCGTGAGCAACAATGTCAAATTTCACATACTTATTTGCCAGACCGACATACATTATCGCGACTCTATTTCTCTTCCAACTTCTTGTAATTTAAAGAATATTTTATTCAATACAAATATATATTTAAATTGACCATTTGTGTACTTGCTTTTATATTTTATTGATATCAATATTTGAGCAATATTATGCACTAAAATCCAAAGCGATTTTACACTTACGGCGAATGATTCGGTGCTATTTATAGCGAAATTTAATGCGGTTGTGGATGTGGCATAGATATTTTTAGGTTCATTGAAGTATGAACCGAAAAAATCATCGTTAATCGGTCATTCAAACTGCCGGATTCACGAACAATACAGGGGGAAATGTAATTATTAGTTTTTATGCAAATGAATTTCCAATTCTGGTTCAGTCGACGTCCATTAAAAAATCTTCGCGTCCATAATCCAAGTTGTGTTTCAGACGATTAATTCTCTTCAACGTTTATCGAATGATAAATGACAGAAGTCAACCAGCACATTGCAGAAAACCAACACAGCTAAATAATGTGGAAAAAGCAAAAAATTAATAGCCTCCGAAGTGGAAACAGAGGATCATCGTCCCGGAAACCATTGGAATTCATCGATGCTAACTTCCACTGAACAGAGACCAAATATACTATCTTATAATGGTGCTTTATTTCTTGTGGTGTTTCAGATATGCAATCAGAATATTGGCCTGTGTGATCAGAACGATTTTTCGTCAGTACACCAGCATCTTCTTCACCACTGTTATATGTTGCGTTTAATTAATTAAGACTATAGTCCAGTAGAAAATACCTGGGTTTCAAAATATACCTCGTATCAGCAACTGTTTCTCGTTGTTTGGAATAACGTAGCATTCGAACTATTATAATACAGTGTGTTCCTTGGGGTACTACAGCAGTATTTCTCTCACAGGAAACTAAACTAAGTTTATGTATACTATGATTTATTTTATTGGTGCTAATGTTGTTATACATTGTATGAGTTACATCTAGATTATGGACGCGGAAATTCTGTATTAGACTACTGTTGACTATTGAATGACGAATTAAATCCTTGAATGTTATTACACCAGGTTTCCTATGTTTACTCAGTCATATCATTGTCATTGCTCACATGTAGTCTACAGTACGAGATTTCACACCTATCCCACAAATACGATAACTTTGTTCGTCACACATTTGACACTTGTTAAAACTTACTCAATCCCCAACGTGTTACCTTGTATGATATCTATTTCCCCACTTATACTTGTAAGGTATTTACCGGATGAAACCTCAGGCACGCATGATGTAACGTCGTGAAACGATAATAAATTTAATTAACGTGGGAATTCTCTAATGTACGACTGTTATGTGGTGAATGTCGGATCTGATGCTTGCCATTGTATATACATGAAACGTGCTACTCTAATTCCTCATGCATCGATTAATACATGATAAGCTCAGAAGATTATTTAATAATAAAACTTCATGCATACAGTTAGAAAAATCCACATAAATTGCTCTTATGCGTTTTTGGTATGTCGTAAAATAAATAAAAGCTTAACCGGCTATTAGGTAATGAAGATATTTTGTGTGTGCCCTTCACATTTCCATTAACAACTGGAGTGGGGTACTCTTTTTGTTAGATCAACATCAGGCACACAATTCTACTCTGTATACAAATACATTTCACACCTATTCAAACCCAGTCTGACCTTGCTAATGTTATTAAATGGATAAAAATAAATCGCATGTTTGTAAATATTCTTAAAACCCACTATATGATTGTTCGTTCGTCACGTAAATCACTGAATTGTGAAGCTGTTCAACTAAAAATTGAAGATTGTGAACTCTCTGGAACTAAAACAACTTGGAGTTATGCTTACGAACGTCTGACATTCAAAACTCATGTTTCTACAAAAATAGGTCTGTTGAAAAGAATATGACATTTATTACCTGCTGAACTTAGAAAAATGTTGCATAATTCATTAGTCCAGCCGTCAATCGATTACTGTGATATTGTTTGGGCAAACTTTGAGAGAGGCCAATTAAGTAGGATCGAGAAGCTTCAAAAAAGAGGGGCGAGAATTATACTTATGAAACAATATCTGACTCCATCTAAAAACATGTATAAAGAGTTAAAATGGATATCTCTGTCCGATCGTATCGAGTTGCACAAGGCGGTACTTGTATTCAAGGCTGTTAAAGGATTGGCTCCCACGTACTTGTGCGATCACTTCAGCACAATCGTCCGACACACGTTCTATGATACGGGGGATCCGATTGTTCCTCGCCCTCGAACGGAAATGTTAAAAAAATATAATGTATTTGTCACGATTAAACCCAGACAAGATCAAAGTGCAATAAATTTAAACTTTAATAAATAATAAGTAGATAAATCTGATCTTAATACAGTGTACACAACTATCCACCGGTGAATAAATAGATGTATTTAAGCTTAACTTTGCTATACCATGTACCAGTACCAATTCATATTCATCAGTTCTATGTTCTCAATTAACTTTACTCAGGATGAATCTTTTATGAATCAATGAAACAGAGAAGCAGTAGTAAAGTACTTGTATATGTATATGTCCTACATTAGGATTGTCTGCATGTTTACCAATACACTATTATCGCCGATGCTGTAGCCACCAATATCCTATGTCAAACAAACACTGTAGGTAGACTGGCGGAATATAAAACGTATCCGGAAACCGAACAATCCTGTTGATGTAGTGAGTGACGTCATTAACTGCCCACGACGTCGTTGACGCACTATCATTGATCACACGACTCTTGAAGTCGAGCAGTTGCTGTTGTTGACGTAGTTTATCCCAGAAGATGAAACCTTGCTCAGTTGCTGGAGTAAACAATGGAATCGGTATCGCCAGGCTGTAAATGTCAGGTGAAATCTACACGTCCGGATTTTAGCACTGGAATAATAATTCAGTTGTTCAAGTAGCGTCAATTTATCTCCGGTGAGAATGCATATATATATACTACATGTATCACTATGTATATGCTAGCACATGTATCAATGCCATTGTACTATATCACTATACATATATATCAAATCTATTAACACCATTGTGTCACTCAATAACATAAAATTGCATAAATCGATGTATATATCATATCTTACCGCAATGTATAGATGTAAATTTTATCTCCAGAATGTACGCTCGTACATTCTCATTGCACCACCGTGCCTAATTTTCAGACGTCTTCCCTGCACTTTTGTGCATTCCTATGGCACCTCTGTGCCGCCTAAATTTTCAGGCATTTTCCCTGCACTTTCGTGCTATTCAGTTAGCTGCAAGGACCTCTGTCCTGCCAGTTGTTGAGTAAGAAAATGTATGAACAGAGCATGGAGCATTCGACTTATAAACGAGAACTTGAATACATAACCAACACCGATCCGTCAATCGGTGCTATACCCCTTACTTTGTCCTTCGTGTAAGACGACACCAACTACTTTCACTTCACTAAACCATAGCGGTAGATGCGAACCAAGATTTCGTGATTGGTTATTTCACGCTGCTGAAGATATGAACATACAAGGCCAATTATTCAAAGATTCCAGATTTCTTTACATATGTACACGGCCGTATCACTGGCGTAGCAATATCAAACGCTAGAACAGTTTCCTACAAATTCAGTGGATAAACTCACTCGCCCAGTATTTACAAATGTGGACTTATTGCTTCACATTCATTTAAGGTTACATGAAATGTGAGAAAAGCTGTCAAAGCTTAATCATGACAGTATTATGGTCCCAAAATGTGGAATAATCTGTCTATCGACATAAGAAATTCCTCATCTGTGCCAATTTTTAAAGCTAGATTGAATTTCTTAAAACATTTATGTCTGTGATATAGTTCTAGTATACATCGCAATATATCAGATTTTAGCAACTCTTCGTGTATATTTTATTGCAAATGTAAATTTTTAATTTTCTTTTCTTATTTGATATCTGTTATGTCATATTTGTCCTGTATTGTTAAATGTATGTACTAACTTGTATCCTAATGTATATTATTAATTTTATGCTGGGCCTTGTGGTAGAATAGCTTCTGGCTAATCCCAGCTTAAATAAAGTTATCTTATCTTATCTTAATACACACAGAACGCCTACGGTATTTAGTAATCATCCTATCTTTCGTCCGACTCATTCGAATAAAATTTTAGACATAGCTGAGGTGAGGACCGTTTTTCCATGAACAAACGTGTTGCTGTGCCACCCTTCCAGGATGTACGCAAATGGCGCCATTTGTGTAACATGCTTTCATCTGTCATTCTACAGCAATTTAGTTGGAACATCTCCTGCTTATTGTCTATTAATAAGTGCATTTAATTGTCGTTTTCTAATAATCAGTTACATCCCTAATGCTAACTTATCTTAACACATTTCACACAGTTTATATCTCCCTACAATCAAGTATCGACAAAAAAAATAAATACAAAAAGTGCTTTTCAATTTAAAGCAGTTGTTAAACTAAACAGTCTGAAAGTAGTTAAACATTAACAACATCAATGAACACGATCAGAGTATAGTTATTGTTTTTAGTAATGATACATTCAAAGTATGCATGCAGCTTGGTACTAAACTGCTAGAGTAACTATGCAAAGTAATACTATTTACACACATGTCTATGTTTTTCGAGTGCATTTGAAAATTAGGATACTGTTACTCACCAGTCTATGATACTTATTCCACTGTAACAATTCACTCATTTGTTAAGGTTTTTCATTGCTAGTTTTTCTTACTTCACATTTTGTTCTAGATTCTTATTTTTCTCTTTTTTTTTTATAACGCCAACGTATAAAAATACTGCTTTCGAATCGCTTTTTAGCTCGTTGGATTTCGTCTCCTGAACACGTCAATAATATCAGAGCGAATTGATTTACTTGTCAAGACATAGATAAAAGGATTGAATGCCGAGTTTGCGTAAGTTAAAATAATAAAGAACGTATGGACGAAGTCATAAACATCACAGGGCCCCATCATGGGCCAGACGATACAAAATGGCACCCAACACAACAAAAACACGAAAACTACCACACTAATTGTCTTGAATGATGCTCTGTTCTGAATACTGATCTGTGGAGATTTCTGAAAAGTTGTCGGACGCAGATTACAACCGAGTTTTGTTGGTAGATTTTCTACAAAAAGTTTTATTTGATGAGTGTCAGCTGAAAGTCTTCTTGGAGGAGGTTCCTCAGAAAATGTTCGTGGTGTAACTGACTGAGAATGCGCTTCCGCCGCAAGCGCCTCTTCGGGACTGCCAATTGTTTGCCGTATCTGTTCGGGTTTAACTTCTCCTTTTACGAAGTTAACATCTTGGTTCAGCTCATTCTCAACAATACCATTTTTTCGTCGTGTTTTCAGCCCAAATTCAACTATAATTGTTCGTTTAGTCAGCGCCCTCAACAGGAGGATGTAAACTACGATCAAGAAAAGAGCTGGAATGTAATATGCTAGGACAGCTTGACCCAGTGTGAAATATCCAAATAATGAATCACATATTCCGAGTACTGTTACGCTGTACACATCATTGAAGTGCTTACTAAGAAAGTAAGGAATCCAAACCACAAACCCTAAAATCCACATTGCTGTCGAAATTATTACGGAGCGCCTTCTTGTGAATTGAGAGCGATAGAGAAGAGGTGACGTAACACATACATATCTGTCGTATGCAATAGCGTCGACAAGAAATATGGATACTGAGGTCAGTACGAATCCCAAAAGTTTCAAGAGAATGCACATAGGGATATTGATGAACCAATCTGGGTGAAGTAAATCAGCAATGTATAGGGGTATGTCGATAATAGCAACGCTGAGATCCGTCACGGCCAGAGACGTTGCGTAAACGCTGAAGTTGCTCGAGAAATGTTTCTTTTTCCACATGTAGAAAACCACCGAAATGTTTCCAGGAATGATAAGAGAGATGAGAACGATGTACATGGTCAAAAGAATGGATTTCGATTGATCATACTCTTCAATTTGGATTGTTCCATTCGAAATGTCCGTTACATTTCTGTACTTGGAGCAGTTTTCGTGCTCCATTTCCACTAACCTGTATACATGTGTTTATCCGGTTAGGACTGACTGTCACCTAACGATAATAATTCCTGTACTGAACGGGTTCGTTCATGCACTCTGGGTATTATCATAGTCATTTGATTCGATAAATAAATCATATACCCATGAACGTGGGAGGCAATAATGTGTGACTTCTATTTGATCATTACTGGGTATGACTGGGGTACGTGAACAAATATATTTAACACTCCAGGATGTCATCATTGTGTTAGACCCTAACGTTTGTAGGCTGTTGGTTCGCTAAAGTCAATGTTACAATTTCAATGCATGCCGTTGATAATACATTGAGCGCGAAACACGAATGACAGCACATCGGATAAATGCAATAACTATATATTTGAATAGAAAGGATGAACCCACACTTAAACAATGCTCGTACAAACATTTTACCGTATGGATCTATCGCAGATATGTCCTACGCAAGTTACCTAGTAGACCAGGTGTATTAGCTATATTTTCATATATTAACAGGTCTGCATAATTGCAACAAAAGGCCTGGAATTTTCTGACTTCATATCTTATCCACTATCACATTGTGTATAGAGGATTATGCGTAGAATGAAAACAGAAAAATAGGGCTACTCAATTGTGTTTTTCTTGCCTTGAATTACACGAGACCAATACGTTCAGCCAGTGGTGCTTGGGGTTGTAAATTGTGTAGATATTCGAATTTCTGTACGTAGGGTTAACGGAACTTCACAGTACCGGGCTTGTCCCAGTGTCTCCTCATCCAATTAACACGCCGGTAACAGCATCTGTGCCGTTATGAATAAACTATCTGTCAATCATCATGTACCCTGGTTAAACTTCACCTGAAATCTTCATCGTCGATTTTCATGAACACAATATGTTATGTTCTTGCGATGTGAAAAAGCATACCCATGTTACCAAGCCAGCAAACACACTCCATGGGCTGATCTCCATTAGAGATATACACAATAATATTTACATTTTTCTCCGTTTCTCGCGCGACATTATCGAAAATTATAGGCAAAAAAACACTCGTTGCAGGAAGCAGTCAACAATTAATTATGATTATTTATATAATTAAAACGAAGTAGTTGCGACTTACTTTTCGCTCCAAGTTTTGTCGGAGAATCGAACTTTCCAGGCACAGAAATGAGTAGCATCTACGTTCTATCATCGCAAGAACTGTCGACGTGAATTTGCTACAAGCAATTTGTTTGTTGACGTCACGCAATTTCTAATCGGCGAGAATATCGGTGCTTTCTATCATCGTTTGCCAGATGCACGTTAACTCATGTTGGAATGATATACAAGAGATTGGAAGAATTGACAACTAAAAAGCAACCATAGTACAACACATAAAATAGAAGTGGGAAGAGGTGCCGACATACTGACAGAGCCACATGACTTCACGGTATAGTCTTCTGGTTAACCTATTCTAAAGCACATACCAAGAATCTAACGATTCGTGATATGTGTTTATCTCAGGTACGCTTTTATTGTACCTGTTCATGTGGCAACTTGGATGACATCGCCACACGGCCCCTAGCACCGGCATAAACGTATTAGATACAAATCTAGAGACCTATGATGGAAATGCTCTGACAACTCGTATATTGGTAATTGGTGAACTGTGTCGCTGTGACAACTCGTACACTGGGGATTGGTGAGCTGATTGATTTTTGATTGATGTTTATTCACCAAATAAAGTAATATATATGTATTATACACTCCAATGAATATCGATAATTAAAGGGAAACTAGTAGATGCTGTATGATACAATAAACTAATTGGCGGAATAAAACCCCAGAGGGCTGTATCGTCGTCAGAGGAAAATGACAGCATTGAACACAAGACTAGTCTGTAAGGCCCGATGTCGACCCAGCATCAACTTCCCACAATGCCAACATATATCAAAGACCAAAAGGCCTGTACAGGGGGCGGGACTCGGGGACGACACGTCCACCAGCAGAGTCTCACCATATACAGGTAAAAATTACAACACATATAAGGGGAGTGGGAAGAGGTGCCGACATACTGACAGAGCCACATGACTTCACAGTACAATTTTCTGGTTAACCTATTCTAAAGCGCATACCAAGAATCTAACGATTCGTGATTTGTGTTGTATCTCGGGTACGTTTTTATTGTACATGTATCTGTTCATGTGGTAACTTGGATGAACCGAAATATCGACCATCACATCGATCCTTCAAATATAACGTCATTGTGACATCATCAAACGATCCTCTTGGCTTTCTGTTTGGATATCCTGGTACCTAAAGGAGTGCAAAAATACACAAAAATGCCCAGGCCATGTAGTCCCTTCCAGCCTACCCACAACGTTGTTTTACGCTTCATTCCCCGCCAATGTGTGCAAGCAAATGCGATTGCATGCGACATGGCACTAACATGTTGACCTCTGTCACCTTCGAGACTGAGTTCAATCTGGAACGAATTTAATCTGGAGGCCAGCATGGAACAGTTGAAGAATGGGAATCTAGCTCAAATTTAATGAATTTTGAAAAAATAACCATGGTCATTTCCCGAGAAAACTTGATCTGAAGGCTGTCATCATGTAACTCGATGTTAAAAATAGAGATATCGGCCTTTAACATCACATTTTTCCATGTTTGCAGCATAGTTCAAATCTCATAGAATATCCAGTCTCCCAGGATGTCGACTTTACTACTAAAGTGGAATTGATGCACTGTCACAAACCCCCTGTGGTAATGACAAAGAATGATGTGTATATCGGTAACTGCGTAGGAAAACAATCGCAAGAATAACGGTTACAACCCGGTGTCTAAAGATGCTCGACTTAACAAGGTTATGTAAGAAACTGAACCTGGTATTTTATGACAAACATCTCCTACCCCCAAAACTCGAAATTACGAAAAAAATTCTTTGCGCTCCTTCTAGTCAATATCACCAATCCCATGTTAACAATCAGCAAGTTATTCTAAAGACTAGTTTGACATCTAGAATATTGTGATTATTACAAGCGTCTGGTCTGTCATTCATAATTCAGCCGTCGTCCATTAAAGAATAATCCATAATCCAAAGACCTATTCCATATAACAGTATTAGCACCAGATTCAAAACGATATCCTAGTATACATAAAAATAGGTTAGTTTTCTGCAAGAGAGAAGCGGTCAATAGTTTTCAATGATGCTGGCAAGACATCATAGTGCTAAAAAATATAAAAATATTCGTTGTAAAGTCGTCATCTTGAGAATGGTGTATCTTAGTCACGCTTTGATTGTGTCTGTTCATATCAGCACCATGAGGATCTTGATGTACATAGGTTCATACGGCCACTAGCCTCGGGTTAAGCGGAATTAAACACAAGTTACCAAACGTAACGTCATAGATCTTGCACGCTATGCCCGTATTTTGCTATCAGCAGGCATCGCCAAATTTGAGAAACTTTCAGTGGAGGCGCTTGGTGATATAGCCCTGATTTTCTGCGACAATGTTTGTGGCGTTGCTTAAAATCGTCACAGGATCTAGCAAATGCTACTAGGCGAGATATGTATACGACATATGCAAGTCCCACTGGAATATTACTGTCCAGAAAGGGATAGTTTACGATGTAGAAATTGTAATCATCTCATTTGTTATAAGTCGACGAGAGAGAATGCCCGCTTCATTTTTATAGAGATCCTGTAAGGCTGTCTGTAGTTTCCTAAAACTATTTGATATTTGATAAAACGACCGATATACTATTTGAAATTGGCGCATTCCATACAAAATTTTGCGCTTTGAACACAATTGAGCACAAATCAGAGGGATATTACAAAACAAAAAAAAACAAACGCGATCCGGTGGTGTTAAGATTATAGATTTTCGGGAGTGGATTCTGAGGAAAGCTCGAGATATACTCACCGTTCAATAAAAGCACTACAACCACGTGGGCTGTGGCAATTTTATCCAAATATCAGAAGTCCGATCCGACATTCAGTATGCAGCCGTCATCCATTAAAGAATTTTCGCGTAAATAATTGAAATACCTCTTTCATATGGCAGCATCAATTCCAAATAGGTAGGCAATATGTTTTTTTACTAGGGAGAGACAGTCAGCAATTTTCATTGATGTCACTAAGATTCTTATCACTGACCTTTTACTTTTTTATTCAAATGAATGTCCAAGCCGTTGTCCAGAGTATGTATCTCAGTCAGTCACGGCGAGATTCGAAATACTACGACGTTCCCAAAGGAGAGATGCTTGCCTATTACATGTTTGAAAAGCACATCTAGAAGATTTAAAACAATACAGTTTAGGGGTCTCGTCCGATCGATCGAGACGGTTTCTCGATTAACGAGTAAACCCGATAAATATCTCGTCTTGAAGGGTCCCGGTTTATCTCTATCGGTTGTTGTCTCGGTTTGCTCCCGGTTTTCTTTCGAAGCACAAGTCCATCTCGATCCCCCTCGAAATAACTCGACTTACTTCGAGAGTGGATTCGAGATGCCTTCAATGAAGGTTTAAACCATTCGGATGGTGTGCTCTATAAATATATAATTCTCTGTGGAAGTGAGGGTAATCTCGGCGAGGACATAAGCATTAAAACGGATAATCCATCAGGTTGAACATGATTCATTTAATGTTATTTTTTTTTGTTCTCTACATGTTATGTGTGGAAAGAAAGAAACATCACCAATTAAAATTGCATAAGCTGGCTCATTAGTATTCAGTGTAACATATTTCGACCCTTTTAGAATTTGAATCACTATATGAGATACGAATCACTATATGAGATAGGAACTGCTCATGGAAAGAAATTTTGCAAGTCTAGAATAAAATTCCATATGTTTCGCTGAACGTATATCAGAATCGAAGATCATTATTGACAATAAGTATTTGATGGAATCTTGACTTGGGAATTACGGTACCACGTTTTGACCGAGATTTCCCCGGTACTGAGAAATACAGGGACTTTGACGACCAAGGGAACGAGAAATCGGAGAATATAAACATAAACTCTTTATCGAAGTGTTTGAGATTTCCCGATCAGTTTTTCACACAGACAAAATGCGGTATCGTCGATAGTAAAATGAATGGAAATCGCAACTTTAAAAGGGTGTGGCCGTTGGTCCAAATCTGAACTGGTCGGTAATTACTTTCATTATCTGGTTAATTTGCTAGACACATGAAATCAACAAAAAATAGGTGTATGTGAGTATATATTAAAGTTCCGTTTCTTTGTTTTTTGTTTTTGTTTTTCTTTCAAAGAAATTAACCCCTCTATCATAGCTGGTGTTTCAAATCGAAGGTTCTCTTCTCAGACCGACTGCTGTACGCATTATCGACACCTCTAGTTCCGATTTTCAGAATTTCCGCTCACCTGCAGGCAAGCTCATATCAGAAATAAACTTTGTTGATATTTGAACTATTTCACAAAAGTGTAAATCTCAGAAAATGGAATCGGCAATATATAATAGAATAACCTTGTGTTAGCTCCACAGCAATAAAGAAGATCCAAGATAACAACTTGTGATATATACGCCGACTTCTAAATGCCTATCAAGGACAATTAACATAACTTTAATTTAAGAACCGATTCAAGTTTGGGTCAAAATAACTTTATAGAACAATAAGTAACACATGCTTCCATATCATTATTATTCAGATGATATCTATAGCTAGTTGACGTGTCATTTATTTCGCGTTGGATAGTAGTCAGATATTACGATCAATTATCGATGTGAGAGCAGGTCGTTCAAATATATATTGATGAATTTATATGGATAAATGATACGTTTTCTTTCAGTTTGATTCAGTAAACATTAGGACAGATCGATCAAACGATTATATCCATTAAACGTTCAGTAGCATGGAAAACATCTTTAAAAAACCCGCTGTCGAGATTCTATTGTGGGTCGCGATACGCGTATACGACGACCGCCACCGAAATATTGTACCCGCGTCACATTCTGATCGCCTGAGAAGCTAAGAAACTGCCAAATTAACGGCCAAGACACACGGACATCCCCTTTGAGATTACCGATCAAATTTGTATCCATCTCGCAAACCGAGACGTTTCGATCGAGATAGAACCGGGAGCAAACCGGGAGACATGGCCTTGGGTCCCGGTTCTGCCATCACGGTTTCAGCCGAGAAATTTCTCGATTCATCTCGAATGCATCTCGATTAATTTGACGTGATCCCTTAGATAGGTCATACACACTGGGAAAACAGAGGATCCGCTAGTGTGAAGTGATTTACCTCCCTTGGTGTGGTATTTTCCCCAAATTGAAGAAAAAATACACAGTCTTATATGTTTGTATTGGTAATGAAACTTTGACGTGTGTTCTTTATAAGAAAACCTCAAAAGAAAGTTTTGTTATTAATAATAGCAGGATAAATCTCCCATTTTTTATGCATTATTATTTGTTTTTTTCATTTTAAGCCCTGGAACAGGCCACTGGGCATTTATTTACCATGACCACGATTTTACATATCCTTACACGCCCACATGGTAGAGGGTTTAGGATTTTGCAGTATACATTTTTGAACGAATTTTCTGTTCCAGAGCCAGACAGACAAATATGCATAGTACATAGACAAGTTTAACTGGCTCATTTTCATGCTGATACAAACAGGACAACATAAACAAAACAAAACACTTGCCCCTGCATCCACAATCAAAAATAAACCCATCTGGGAAGAAACAACTTTTTCCCGTACGCTGTCTCCACCAAATCGATAAAAACAAATAACCAGATTTATTAAGCCCATTATACGAACAGGTTAGCTACTGCTTGGTGTGGACCCCACTTCTGAAAGAAGATATTCTTATTTTTTGTATAGATGTACCTCTTAATATATCTGGTTCTGATCACAGCGTCCCTCAAACCATCGAAAACAGGCTTCATGTTGTAGTATCTACATCTTTATATATATATTGTTTGCCGAGTAACGGCAGTTGATCATTAAGAACAGAACCTGTGTTACCCAGGATTACTTGGGATCCCGGCGGTTCTTCCATTTGAATTTTTACTTAATTTGACCATGTATGAAGATTGCCCCAAATTTCCTTCGAATAAAGACATTCATAACTAAAAAGGTACACATATCGATACCGGTGTTACCCCATATTTTTAAAACAGAATTGATTACTGTGTTCTGTGAATGATTTGGTATTGAAAACTGTTGGGTGGTGTCCATACAGCTGTATATTGAAGTCCAAGGCAGTTCTTTTGAACTTAGTTTCCTTATTTTCAATATATAGAACATCTGTAGTGTCAAACATGAAGTGTTCCTCATCTGTCGGGATCATATGGGCGAGATTGTATTATCATGTTTAACAAATATCAAGTTTGACCAGTCTTGTGTTTCCATCCTTCTCACACTGCCATTATCACTTGTGCGGCTCACCAACTGGTGCTTGGTGCCTTTTAGTCTTTGATCTTGCAAAAAGCTGTTTAAGTTGTAGCCTGTAGTATTGGACCCTCCTAGGATGGGTCAATTACTGGCTGATGCAGCAACAACAACATTTTCCAATTTAGACGGTAGAATTTATAATCGAAAACGAAATGCTCCTCTAATTTAAAATGGCGAGGGCCGAACGACCAATCGCTGGAGGGGAGACAGCTGGAACGGCATGCTGTCACTCTCTTGGTTTAAACAAATTTATTGCAAACACTGTTTACAATGGGGGCACAATGAGCCCGAGGCTCGTTAGCGTGCCCCCTATAGATATAATATATGATACATGTTGGCACAGTCTTGATATCATGATTTAACGGAGAGTCCCTCAATCCATACAACTTGCGACTTGACACATCTGTATCTGTTGACAGGGGCTAGACAGGTTATATTGGTATATGAATTAAAATCTTTGTTTAATACGATTCATTCTTATTTCTATTTCTAACATAGTCTTTATTGAAGTAGTGCTTATACATGTTCATAAATTTTAAACTATATTTCAATAATGTGTGTAAACTTTTTAATGAATTTTGTTGGCAGTCCATTATTGGTCACCACAGATACTGCATACATGGTTATCATTTGGTGTTAATGCTGTTATACGGAATAGATCTTTGGATTATGGATACGGATACTCTTTAATGGACGACAGCTGAATTGCGATTGACGGACCAGACGCTTGTAATCTGACCACAAGATAACAGTGATGTCTAGTATTTCACACTTTTAACCTAATGTACATGTAGAATTATGATCGTTCAATTCTTTATCATATTCTTTACATTTAGACGGTGTGCAATAATTAAGCAAGGTCTCCATACGTCAATAGCCAATGACTTGAATGATAAAAGTCTGACCGAAATAATGTCCAGCCGTGGTCATGTCCCCTCTACGGGCGCAAATCCGTTTTTCACTACCCTTTAATGTTGCGTTTGATGGTTGTCTGTTTACGGCGAGATTCTGCTGGTGGATGTTTTGTTCCGGAGGCTTGTCCTCTGTACAAATCATTGTGATTGTAGTTTTGCTACTTGTAAACATGTTGGAGAATGAAGCGCTTGATCGTCATCGGGTCTTAAATGTATTTTTTTTTTCAGAATACGAATACGCATTCAATAAATACTCCCCGGTTTGGGCCGTTTTTTTTACTATCTCGCTGTCGCATAGTTCATTATTTCCTAACAGATGACGTGATAGAGCTTTTACCATCGCCTTTATCATCGCTCTGAAATATTTGTATCTAATACTGTCAAGCCCGTGTTAGTTGCTGTGTGGTCATGTAATTCTATATGTTCTTGTGGTGTTTTTAGAAATATACAGCCTGGATATTTGTCTGTGGGATCATATGACTTCTTGTCAGTATGTCGGCATCGTTTTCCACCATTGTCCTTGTCTGTTTGAATTTAACCTCTTCTCCGATGAAGTTACCTTTGTTAACATCTTGGTTTAGCCTATTCTCAACCCTATAATCTTTTCGCAGTGTTTTCATCTCAAATTCACCGATACTGAAATTCGTTGATTGGTCGTACTCAATTTCCCTCACTTGGATTGGTTAAATTCGAAATGTTCGTCACATTCATGTCCTGCAAGCAGGCTCCGTCCTCCATTTTGACTAACCTGTAAACCGTGGGCGGTCTGGACAGGATTGACCGTCACATAACGATCATATTTCTCAAAACGAACGATTCGTTCATGGAATCTTGGTAGTATCCTAGCCTCTTGATCCAATAAATATGTATCCAGGGCATGGTTTTTTATGAGCGTGGGAAGCAAGATTTTTCCGTTTCTGTGTAACGTCCATTTGGCTATTACGTGCTAAAATTATTGTACGTGAATAAATATGTTTAACACTCCAGGATGTATTGGGTAGGTTCCCGTGATTCTCACGTTTGTAGGCTATTAATGTCGCATTTGAAACGTCTGATGTCGGCTTACAGAAAACACCGAAGCTGACTAATTAACAATATTCCCTTACAAAAAAATATGCTGAAGAGGATGGGGGATTGTGTGTAGCATGCTATGTGGGGATGTATGGATATGACGCGGAGATTCTTCAATGGGCGACAGCTGGATAATGAATGACGGACCAGAGGCGTGTAATCCGAAAGTCTCTGATCTTCTTCCCTGCTAATTTCATGTTTCGACCTATCCTCGCTTATACCCCACGGACTCAAAAACATGCGTGGATGATGCGGGGTGACCCAGTGCTGATTGGCCACAATGTTGCGGACCGTTGTGGTCAGACTGCCCCATAATACCCCACAAATGTTGAGTTTGCGGGATTGTTACTCGTACGTGGGATGAGTATGGGGCAGACCACCCCACAATATCCCCAAAATGTGGAATTTGCAGTGTAGTTACTCGAATGGGGAGATTCTATAGGACAATCACCCCACAATATCCCCACAATTTTGGAATTTATGGAAAAGCTAATCGTACTCAGGGAGTGTGTGGGGCTGACCACTCCAGAATGTCCCCACAATTGACGAATGACAACTGACGAATTTCCCAGTATTTGTCGCATACGTGAAAACGCATAGCTGCCCTGGCTTTATAGCTGGGCAGAAGATATCCCTCCTACACTCATTGTCGCCCAGGTGACAGCAATGAATACACTAGCTCCGCTAGATGCTTTCATTGAAAATGACCATTAAACGAGTATTGGCGTCTATTCCTAGATGTCCAATAACAATTGCTATGTGAGGCACGTGACTAAAATTAGATTTTTTATTTGACAGCATCAGAAACATGCTTGCTCTCTGTGCACATGCATGCGTCACCAGGTTTGTTTCCGTGCCTCTACTTATGCTTCTACGCCCATAGTAAAATAATGATTTGATTTGTGGTTTTAAAAGTCGCGCGGTTTGAGAGTCGTGGCATATACTCATTAATGAAGCTCGAAATAAGACTGGGTGCGACATTTCAGCCAGAGGCACTGTAGTATGCCTCTGGAGAAGCGAGAATGTAGTATCTTGCCTTAAGAATATGCATTAGTATAGACGAGAAAGAGAAGAGAATTGAGTTGATAGAATACTTCTAATATTCCAACGACGTTACATCCCGATACCGTTGAATGTATTATACAATAGAACATGCTTTATTGAGGACCACGACTCAAGAAAACCATCGAACGGGAAACAGACCTGACAGTACACATTCACACGACACTGAGCATCTACTATGAAACTTCTTCTTCAAAAAAATAATAACCGATATGTGGGCTGGACAAGCATACATTAATCTTGAGGATAAAGAGACGTTACTGTGGGGAAAATCATCGAAATGGGCAAAAAATGAAAGTTCCGATGAAATAGTAACGAACGTACGGTCGGGACAAGCATATGTAGATGTTGAAGCTTCTGGGCAGTAAAATTATCGAAAAGTAACAATGTGTCGACTGGAAGTAAATATTAACCCTATCTGGCCTGGGCGATTTGGCGTGTATCGCAGCCTGGGGGGGGGGGGCGAAAAGTGCCCCCCCTATATATTTTCTCTACCACTAAGGCTAGAGCGCTGAAACTTACCACACAGTGTCTTTGGTTCAAGCTCTATCGGTAAATGTAAAAAAATCCAAGATGCCCGCCATGATGACGTCACAGTGACGTCATCTTCTCGAAAGCCATTTTTCGGCCTTTTTGGGGTCGATTTTTCGAAATTTTCATTTTTTCCGATTTTTCTCTCAAAAAAAAATCAAATAAAATATAGAATAATTAGTTTTGCATCAATAAAATACTTTCGAGGCCTTTTAGGCAAGAAAAATGTGAAGAAATGGAGCGAAAAGATTGAAAAACACGACTTTCGCGGATATCACATGGCCGCCAATTTGAATTTAACCATGATCCTCTGCTCGGGGGTATATGAAAATAGACTCAAAATGACCCCAATAAGAAAAGCCTAAAAGTCACCAAGTTTCAGCCTCCTCCGTTTTGTCGTTTCGGAGCAGCAGAGGAAAGTTCACTGGGAGGCCACTTTCCGCCCCCCCCCCAGGCCAGGTAGGGTTAAACATACCTCACTTGCAGCGAGATGAGGGACCCCGTTATATCCCCTCAATTCTAACTCTCCGCCTGTATTAAATGCCGGCGAGACGATGCTGTTGTGGGCAATATAATTGATAGAAGAACGAAACTTATCCTGAGCTTATCCAGAACTTATGCAGAAAATAAAATACTCACAAAAAGCACATAAAACAAAGCACACTAAATTGGCAAACGTCTCAAATGAACTCCATGCACCCACACACATAATTAAAAGCACATAGAGAAAAACACATTACAGCTAGACATTGCTGGTACAATGACACAACACGACTCTTCCCATGACTGTCTCCCAAAGGTATCCTTTCGTTGTAAATGAAATTCATGTCATGTTACATATGCGATATCGATGTAATGATAATTGAACACCCACCATTTAATTGACAAATACATAATGCATCATGAGCTTGCAGAGGGAACATCAGGGTTCGCAGCTCTTTTAACCATCTAAAACGATGTTCATTTAATTGCAATCGCGGGTGACTCGTTTGGTACAGTCGAAAAAGGATCCTTTAATTGGTGTGTCGTGTAACTTACAGGTGTTCACGCCTCGCCAATGGAGAACCGATTAATACCTCTTTGAAACTGATCTTGCGTTATACAGTTGGATGAATGAAATCAATTACTACTTACATTTCCCGAATATCTAATGATTTGGGGTAGCCGAATATCAAAAGCGTTTAACCTGACGAGTGATAGGCAAATAGCAAATGTTTTTTGTTACATCTTCAAACCAATTAACGTTATAGTCTTGAAATTTCACAAATGAACATATATATATATATATTTCAATCAAAATGGAATACCTGTACCAGAAACTTCAGCCTAGTATCTACAAATCGCGTGAAACAACCACGAGATTCAGCCGTGAGCCGGTTCACTCACGTATTCTGGCGGGCAATTTTTGTCTAGTGGTTGTTATTCCTGAATTAGAAAGCAAATCTTTATCTTCTTTGTACGAATCCATTCGTATTTCATCTCAGAACATTACACGTAAACGGCGAAAGCAAATATTCACTCGTTTTTAGGCACTTTCATCCGACACCTAATGCCATCCCTGCCGAGCTTGCCTGGAAAGTAGCTATATTCGTACGCACACCGTAGGAAGAACAGGCGCGGGTACCTCCGGTGGAACAATATTTATTCCCCTTGTTTGTTTTCGAATATCAGTATCGCTGAGCCTCTGTCTACGCTGTAATATTTCTTACAAACGGCGTTCTTGTAACTTTTCAAGTTTTCCACAATTACTATTATCGGTACGGGGCATTGTCAACGAAAGGACTTATTATTGGAAGTAACAGGCAACAAATTAGAAGTCCGTACCTATTACGGTTCAAGAGTTTCAACGTTTCCAAAAAATGGGTCAGGGCCGTCATGTAACACGACATTAATTGCGAACACGGGATGCCTCGAGTGCTACAACCGAATCGCTATAGCGAAATTGACAAGCCCATTGAATAGATGAAATCTACAAATGACCAAATGGTTTCGGCGAGAGAACCATTTAACGGCTTAATAGTTCGAGAAGGTTGATTTTTTAATACCTCTAAATCTGTTATAGCTACATTCTTGAAATTTCACAGACAAATCCATATCTATATTCTCTCAATAATAGCTATATATAGTAATGATTGGGTAAATACTTTTTGAAAAATAAAAAAAAGGGTAAATTTTAAAAATTGCTAATTGTGTTCTATTCTTTCTGGTATATCTTGATGACTTCTAATGTTTTTCTGTTACGTCATATAATGACCTACATTCATGTGCAAATTTCAACTTGGAATTCGTAACTTGTGTCTAATTCCGCTTAACCCGGGGCTAGGGGCCGTATGAACCCATGTACCTCGTGGTACTCATATGAACAGTCACAATCAAAGCGTGACTGAGATACATCATTTTTTAGATGACGACTCTATAACGAATATTATGGATTAAGAATACTGATCAGCGATACGGATTTGATATTTTTGGAACATCATGATGTCTTGCCGACATCATTGAAAACTGTTGGCCGCTTCTCTCTTGCAGGAAACAAGCCTATGTTTATGTATACTATGATTGTCTTTTTGAATTTGGTGCTAATACTGTTATATGGAAAATGGAATAGGTCTTTGGATTATGGACGCGGATATTCTCTAATGGACGACGGCTGGATCATGAATGACGGACTTGATCTTGGTGAGGTCCAGCCAGTCAGCGAGTATTGTTGGTTCAACTTTTTCTCGCTTGACACAATAACGTATTGTTCAGTGCAGTCAGGACTACCCTTTTATCGGCCTTCCGATTTATTATTCTAGAGTCCCATCCCCAGGAGTATTCTTAGGTCTTCATCACTCAATATATCAAAATTACTAATCACAATATGTTTGTGTGCTGTATAGATAAAGTTCGACGATTCACAATCGCAATTATAGCCTCCAGACGTGTATGAGTTCCAGTGAAACAATCAATTTTTAACATCTTTTGTTACATATGGCCTATTGCGGAGAATAGTGTTCCTTCTTTTCTATTAAATTTGTTAAAAACTTCAGGCGGACATATGTTTTTAACTATTTCAAGCAGTTTCCCTTCAATCATACATAGTAGATGTCCGGCATTGTCACACGTATAGTTCTGGTATTCAGTTAAAAATAATATCTCTCACCAGTCCACCAACCCTTGTACTCTCACTGTTACAATTCAGTTGTATGCAAAGATTATCTACCCCTGTCTTCGTCGATAGCTGGAACAGTTTCAATTCAAGAGAAGCCTCGGTTTGTCATCCGGTGATGACTTCATGCCCTCCCGTACTATCTTATGGGAACTGATTCAGATCGTACTGCCCAGATCAGATGATAACTAAGTCACCTTGGCCACCAAGTCTTTGCCCTCCGTGCCCCGGTAAGTTTAACGAAGAAATTAACGAAGGCGAAGTTCCTCGACAAGCTCTATGGGCCAGACCAAAACGCCAGCAAGGAGATCAGTGACGGCTAAAGACGTTACGTAATGGCCGACGTTACTCGAGAAAAGTTTCGTTTTCCACATGCCGAAATCACAGAAATATTTCCTAGAATGATAAGGAAGATGAGAATTATGTAGATTGCCAAAGTAACACGTCTCTTCGTTCGTTTGTACTCGATGACCTCAATTGGATTGTCAAGTTTGCAGTTTCGGTTACATTTCGGTAAGGTGAGCAGACACTTGCCTCCATTTTGATCATCTTGCATGCAATTGGTTATCCGCGGACAATAATAACTTACTGAAAACTGATTCGTTCGTGGAAGCAAAGTATTACCATACCCTTTTGATCCAAGTCAACAGTGTTATACATGTATTAGCCGAAACGGCTATAATTTCAAATGCCCGGCGCTTGATCTCTTTAATGTGTCATCGTAAACATATATGTATAACACTTCACGATAGTTTCACTATCGTAGATATATTAATGTCGGAAGCCATAAAGCATTCTTTAGCTCGACTACATACAAGAGATATCATTCATGGGATGTTTCTTTGTTTATAGAGTTGCTTGAATTTCTCATTAAAAATATCTATGTGAAATTTGGCAACACAATATATCAGCAGCATATAGGTATTCCAATGGGTACTAATTGTGCACCCCTGTTGGCCGACCTGTATCTGTTCTCTTATGAATATGACTATATGCAGGCGCTTTCAAAAACCGATCCATTCAAAGCCCGTTCCTTCTCATTCACCAAACGCTATATAGACGATCTTCTCGCTGTGGATAATCGCTATATAAATGACGCAGTGAAGGATATATATCCACCTTCACTGGGTTTGAAGGAAACCACAGATAGCCCTACAGGCACATCTTATTTAGATCTCTATCTCTATAAAAATGAAGCGGGCATTCTCTCTCGTCGACTTTATGACAAAGAGATGATTACAATTTCGACATCGTAAACTATCCCTTTCTGGACAGTAATATTCCAGTGGGACCTGCATATGGCGTATACATATCTCGCTTAGTAGCATTTGCTAGATCCTGTGTTAAATGTGACGATTTTAATCAACGTGCAGAAACTTAAAAAACAGGGCTATTCCACCAAGCGCCTACACTCAAAGTTTCTCAAATTTGGCGATACATATCGCATGCTGATAACAAAATACGAACGTAGCGTGCAAGATCTATGGCGTTACGTTTCGTAACTTGTGTCTAATTCCGCTTAACCCGGGGCTAGGGGCCGTATGAACCCATGTACTCCAAGATCCTCATGGTACTCATATGAACAGTCACAATCAAAGCGTGACTGAGATACATCATTCTTTAGATGACGACTTTACAACGAATATTATGGATTAAGAATACTGATCAGCGATACGGATTTGATATTTTTGGAACATCATGATGTCTTTCCGGCATCATTGAAAACTGTTGACCGCTTCTCTCTTGCAGGAAACAAGCCTATGTTTATGTATACTATGATTGTCTTTTTGAATTTGGTGCTAATACTGTTATATGGAAAATGGAATAGGTCTTTGGATTATGGACGCGGATATTCTCTAATGGACGACGGCTGGATTATGAATGACAGACTAGACGCTTGTAATCATAGCACAGAATCTGAGGTTCACGCTTGTAGGGAGTCGTTCTCTCTAGTAATGACCACATTTAAAATCTTTGTTGATGAGTATTAGCATTTGGCGAAGAAATAAACATTAACAATGCTATTCGCACAACTTATAATTACAAATAGGTTATGACGACCGTTAAATGGATGCTGAAGCTTTGGCCTATTGTTCCCGATGTGAAAGACATTGTTAGCGGTGTGTTTACAATATAACAAGCCGCCAATACTGTTCAACCATCACCATCGAAGACATTGAAGGCATGGCCTGTAAATAGTATAGAGCATATCATTGCAGGTATCAAATGTAACTTATAGAGTGAGTGTTTTAAAAGCGGAAAGTGCCCCCCCCCCTATATATTTTCGCTATCGCTAAGGCTAGAGGGCTGAAACTTACTACACTATATCGTTGGGTCAAGCTCTACAAGGAAATGTAAAAATCCAAGATGACCGCCAAAATTCGGTCAGAATTTTCGGGTTTTTTATTTTCGATTTTTTTCGCAAAAACTGCATGATAAATTAGTAAAAAATAATCTGATATGAAATAAAATAGGTTTTACCCACTTTTCCTTACAGAAAAGCAAAATTATTGAAGAAATACGACGAAAACATCACATTTCTGGTACCCCACATGGCCGACATTTTGAATTTACCCAGGATCCTCTACGCGGGGAGTTATGCAAATAGGCTCAAAATGACCCCAATATGATAATCTAAAAAGTCATGGAGTTTCAGCTTTCAATTTTGTGTTGTTTCGGAGAAAGAAGAAAAAACAAGGGGGGGGGGGTGGCGGAAAGTGCCCTCCCCTCCCCCCCAGGCCAGGTAGGGTTAATGAATTGATCTGTCGAAATAACAGCTCTTGATGACTTGGACTCGGCTAACCAGCGTAAAGTCATACGAATTGCTATTAGCTGAGTGGCAAAAAAGAATGATCTATAAGAGGCAGTGTATTTAAATTCCGGTACACAGAAAGATGCGCCAGTTCTCTCATCATCCGAACACTTGAAACCATCGGTATATGCCCGTAGATACTGTGACCAGTTACTATGTGTGTGTTCTCAGACACAGGTTTCAATAATATGCGGTGGGCTTGACTTCTTAATTGTCTTGCTTATGTTAGTTTGAATGAATGGTAGTTCTAACTTCCACGGAGGGGGTAAGGATAATTGTTTTAATAAACCAAGGCCATTCACATTCACTGCAAACTTGCACCTAAGGCAGAAGGGCTCTGTGTCTCGTTTAGCAGATTTTTCGTGTAATTTGTTATGCCAAGTATTCTCGGTAAGGTAGCAAATGAGTTGGACACATAGCCCTTCAGCTTAAATAAAAACTTGAAGCATTAACTCTAATAGTTAATAGCAATTCTCTGCAGGCAGCTTGCAAGCCATGGTGCAGAACTCCGGCCCCCTGTCCATATGTGTAAAGCTTGGCACTTTATAGAATCTAGTTTCGCCTTAGGTGGCTGGAACATAGAGAATATACGACGGAGTCTCATAGCCAAGGCGTGATCTAATTAGGCTTCTATACATAAGAAATATAAAAAATTTGTCAGCATCCCAAGACGAAGTGGATAAAGTCCGCATAATATTAATGCATTTTGAGCATTGAGCAATCAAGCTGTCAATGTGATCAGCCCATGTTACTCTTCTATCAAATATCATACCAAGATATCTGAATGTAGATGTAAACTATAGTTTGGAATTATTTATAAATAAATAAATACATGTATCTGATGGTACTAGTTTGTGGGTGAATAAAACAGCTTCAGACTTTATGATAGAAAATCGGAAGCCCCTAGTATTGCTTCATTTGGCTATATCACCCAAACCATCTCGAATGTATTTTAAAACAATTTGCAAATTTTTCCCTGAAAACTATATAACCTTGTCGTCGGCGAATAATGATTTATTAAGTTTGGGATAAAATCGCTTCAGCTAGGTCATTTATCATTATGGAAAATAGCGTGGGTGACAATACACTACCCTGAATGAAGGGTACCATTCTGGAATATTCCCTATCGATGCGCACACTCATAAAACGGTCGGATAAAAAAGATTGAATCCACTCAAACATTTTAACACCGATTCCTTCATATTTTAGTATAGTTAATAAACCTTTACACCACATCATATTGTATGCTCTCTCAATATCAAGAACACAGCAAATAGATACGCAGTGTTTACTAGGGCATTTTTAATACATGCTTCTAGGTTAACTGAATGGTCTATGGCAGATCTATTTCTACGAAAATTACTCTGGAAAGGAGATAAAATATTTTTTTCCTGTAATTACAAGCTTCTGGTCCGTCATTCATAATTCAGACGTCGTCCATTAAAGAATATCCGCGTCCATAATCCGAAGACCTATTCCATATTCCATATAACAGTATGGAACAGCAAGACATCAAACCTTGTAACATTGCGCTTGATGATTGTTTAGCACCGAATTCTACTTGTAATAATTTCAAGATTTCTATATGTGGACACCGTGGATGTCTCACGTGTCCGCTCTTTAATACTTCAGCGTCATTTAGTTCCGCGTTAACTGGTAACTCATATTCTGTAAACTCGTATGTTGATCTTAGTTGTTCTACTACAAACTGTATTTATTTAGTTTCCTGTAAGAAGTGTGGTCAACAGTATGTTGGCAAGACCACCCAAAGACTCCATCTTAGGGTGAATGGTCACAGAAAATCCGTTAGGAAAAAGCAATTGCTTATAGGTAAGCATTTTTCTGGACCCGACCATGGCTGGGACAACTTTAGTATTCAGATCATAGACGTCGTCTATCCATCTACCAAGGATTCCCCCTTTGGATTTGAGAGAAAAATCCGAGAGCGGGAACTATTCTGGATGCTAGAGCTTGGGTCAGTGTTTCCGTATGGTGTAAATGATAATGTCAGTGGGTTCGGCAATGTTACAAACCGCCGTTCAAATATATCCAATATTACCCAGCTATTTAAACCCCATCAACGGAGACATCGCAGCCATCGTTGGAGAAAGTTTAATAGTGCGATGATTCACGATCATATCACTTTAAATTACTTAGTGGGTTTAATTAACACACCCAATTGTACACATAGCTGACGTACAGTTCTGTATGCGTTACCTCTGAGAGCTTTAAATCATATAGCCAGAGATATACAACAATCTGCGTCCTCAGGAAATATAATACCACCCAAAATCACTAAAGTATGTCTAGATATAGCGTATTTTCGGTTGTATCGTCCAGTGAACATAATCGAAACATCCCAAGATCGGCTTTTCTTGAAACTCAACTACTTAGATAAAGGACTGGACATTATTAATTTACCTCGAATCCTGAATGATCCAGAGGTACGCAATACTGTACCAAACTATTTCAAGTTCACAGAACCTCCTTGCATTTCATATAAGTATACTAAATCTATTGCCACCAAAATATTTAATTACTATAATGCTGTCAAGGAGTTTGACTGGAACTTATACACGTCGGGGGGCTATAGTTGTGATTGTGAATCGTCGAACTTTATCTATACACCATGCAAACATGTTGTGACTGGTGGCCTTGATGTGGCGAGTGATAAGGATCTAAGATTACTCCTGATGAAGGGACCTAAATATAGAGAGCCGAGAAATATAAATCTGAAGGCCGACCAGAAGATAGTCCTGTCTGCTTTGGAACAGTACATTATCGATTGGTCTAAGCGAGAAAAAGTTGAACCTACAGTATTCGAAGATTGGCTGGACCTCTCCAAGAGCAAGGCCGTTGAAACAAGGCCACTCAGTTTGTAAGCGAAAACACTACAACAACCATATGGACTGGGAAGTGGTCTGAACCACACGAAGTGTAGTGAACTACATTACCAGTTCGATTTTAGAGACAAGTTATCTGGACTAATTGTTAAGTCAATGGCAGACATTTCTCCCGTAGATTTGATTAAGTCTTGTTTCAAATCCAGTTATATGATATCGTAATCTTCCGATAGCGAACTAATTAGAATACCATTAGGGTCAACGGTTTCACTTGCCAACAAAACACTGTGTGCATTAAAATCATCACATGATATAAAAGTCGAACCAGGAGAAGATAAGAGTGCGTCAAAGCCTCCTCTCAAAAGTTTTCCACATTGGTTATATGAGTTAGCTATTTCGGCCTTTTCACCAGATCTTAGAGAGACCTAGTTCCCTGAATGCGACTCCCAGTTGGATACACATAACTAGTCCACCGTGCGGAGCGTCACTCCTGTAATCGCTGACAGACTTGTAACCGGGAAAAGAAAAATTAACATGAGATTGTAGAAAAAACTTCTTGCACACAAATCATATCAGGATCCGAGTCTAACTCTGAAATGTAATGTTTGGATTCGAGGCCATGGGCTCCAATACTTTATTAAATTGTATATGTTTTAAATTACAAGCGTCTAGTCCGTCAGTCATAATCCAGCCGTCGTCCATTAGAGAATATCCAAGTCCATAATCCAAAGACCTATTCCATTTTCCACATAACAGTATTAGCACCAAATTCAAAAAGACAATCATAGTATACATAAACATAGGCTTGTTTCCTGCAAGAGAGAAGCGGTCAACAGTTTTCAATGATGCCGGCAAGACATCATGATGTTCCAAAAATATCAAATCCGTATCGCTGATCAGTATTCTTAATCCATAATATTCGTTATAGAGTCGTCATCTAAAAATGATGTATCTCAGTCACGCTTTGATTGTGACTGTTCATATGAGTACCATGAGGATCTTGAAGTACATGGGTTCATACGGCCCCTAGCCCCGGGTTAAGCGGAATTAGACACAAGTTACGAAACGTAGCGCCATAGATCTTGCACGCTACGTTCGTATTTTGCTATCAGCATGCGATATGTATCGCCAAATTTGAGAAACTTTGAGTGGAGGCGCTTGGTGGAATAGCCCTGTTTTATAAGTTTCTGCAACAATGTTTTGTGACGTTGATTAAAATCATCACATTTAACACAGGATCTAGCAAATGTTACTAAGCGAGATATGTATACGCCATATGCAGGTCCCACTGGAATATTACTATCCAGAAAGGGATAGTTTACGATGTCGAAATTGTAATCATCTCTTTTGTCATAAAGTCGACGAGAAGAAATGCCCGCTTCATTTTTATAGAGATAGAGATCTAAATAAGATGTGCCTGTAGGGCTATCTGTAGTTTCCTTCAAATCCAGTGAAGGTGGATATATATCCTTCACTGCGTCATTTATATAGCGATTATCCACAGCGAGAAGATCGTCTATATAGCGTTTGGTGAATGAGAAGGAACGCGTGTGGTCATATCATCCAAGTTGCCACATGAACAGGTACAATAAAAGCGTACCTGAGATACAACACATATCACGAATCGTTAGATTCTTGGTATGTGCTTTAGAATAGGTTAACCAGAAGACTATTCTGTGAAGTCATGTGACGCAGTCAGTATGTCGGCACCTCTTCCCACTTCCCTTATGTGTGTTGTAATTTTTTCCTGTATATGGCGAGATTCTGCTGGTGGACGTTTCGTCCCCGAGGCCCGCCCCCTGTACAGACCTTCTGGTCTTTGATATATGTTGGCATTTGTGGGAAGTTGATGCTGGGTCGACATCGGGCATTCCCTGAACTAGTCTTTTTGTGTTAAATACCGTCGACCCCACATCTGACGACGATACAGCTCACCCAATCTCCAATGTACGAGTTGTCACAGCGAAACAACTCACCAATTACCAGTATACGAGTTGTCAGCATTTCCATCATAGCTCTCTAGATTTGTATATAATACCGCTTATGCCGGTGCTAGGGGCCGTGTGGTCATATCATCCAAGTTGCCACATGAACAGGTACAATAAAAGCGTACCTGAGATGCAACACATATCACGAATCGTTAGATTCTTGGTATGTGCTTTAGAATAGGTTAACCAGAAGACTATTCTGTGAAGTCATGTGACGCAGTCAATATGTCGGCACCTCTCTCCACTTCCCTTATATGTGTTGTAATTTTAACCTGTATATGGCGAGATTCTGCTGGTGGACGTTTCGTTCCCGAGGCCCGCCCCCTGTACAGACCTTTTGGTCTTTGATATATGTTGGCATTTGTGGGAAGTTGATGCTGGGTCGACATCGGGCATTACAGACTAGTCTTTTGTGTTAAATGCCGTCATTTACATCTGGCGACGATACAGCTCACCAATCTCCAATGTACGAGTTGTCACAGCGAAACAGCTCACCAATTACCAGTATACGAGTTGTCAGAGCATTTCCATCATAGCTCTCTAGATTTATCTAATACCGCTTATGCCGGTGCTTTAGGGGCCGATGGTCATATCATCCAGAATTGCCACATGAACAGGTACAATAAAAGCGTACCTGAGATACAACACATATCACGAATCGTTAGATTCTTGGTAATAACTTTAGAATAGGTTAACCAGAAGACTATTCTGTGAAGTCGTGACGCAGTCAGTATGTCGGCACCTCTTCCACTTCCCTTATATGTGTTGTAATTTTTCCTGTATATGGCAGAGATTCTGCTGGTGGACGTTTCAATTACAGGAATTACCATACCGAACCTTTTGGTCTTTGATATATGTTGGCACTTGTGGGAAGTTGATGCTGGGTCGACATCGGGCCTTACAGACTAGTCTTTTTGTTAAATGCCGTCATTTACATCTGACGACGATACAGCTCACCAATCGCCAATATACGAGTTGTCACAGCGAAGCAGCTCACCAATTACCAGTATACGAGTTGTCAGAGCATTTCCATCATAGCTGTCTAGATTTGTATCTAATACCGCTTATGCCGGTGCTAGGGGCCGTGTGGTCGTGTCATCCAAGTTGCCACATGAACAGGTACAATAAAAGCGTATCTGAGATACAACACATATCACGAATCGTTAGATTCTTGGTATGTGCTTAAGAATAGGTTAACCAGAAGACTATTCTGTGAAGTCATGTGACGCAGTCAGTATGTCGGCACCTCTTCCCACTTCCCTTATATGTGTTGTAATTTTTTCCTGTATATGGCGAGATTCTGCTGGTGGACGTTTCGTCCCCGAGGCCCGCCCCCTGTACAGACCTTTTTGGTCTTTGATATATGTTGGCATTTGTGGGAAGTTGATGCTGGGTCGACATCGGGCCTTACAGACTAGTCTTTTGTGTTAAATACCGTCATTTACATCTGACGACGATACAGCTCACCAATCTCCAATGTACGAGTTGTCACAGCGAAACAGCTCACCAATTACCAGTATACGAGTTGTCAGAGCATTTCCATCATACCTCTCTAGATTTGTATCTAATACCGCTTATGCCGGTGCTAGGGGGCCGTGTGGTCATATCATCCAAGTTGCCACATGAACAGGTACAATAAAAGCGTACCTGAGATACAACACATATCACGAATCGTTAGATTCTTGGTATGTGCTTTAGAATAGGTTAACCAGAAGACTATTCTGTGAAGTCATGTGACGCAGTCAGTATGTCGGCACCTCTTCCCACTTCCCTTATATGTGTTGTAATTTGAATGGATCGGTTTTTGAAAGCGCCTGCATATAGTCATATTCATAAGAGAACAGATACAGGTCAGCCAACAGGGGTGCACAATTAGTACCCATTGGAATACCTATATGCTGCTGATATATTGTGTTGCCAAATTTCACATAGATATTTTTAATGAGAAATTCAAGCAACTCTATAAACAAAGAAACATCCCATGAATGATATCTCTTGTATGTAGTAGAGCTAAAGAATGCTTTATGGCTTCCGACATTAATATATCTACGATCAGTTTTCTTGAACACAGATACTATTAATGAACTTAGACGGTCAATAAGGTCCTGATGAGGGATTGTAGTATAGAGAGTCGAGAAATCTCATGTGGATAGATGTCTGTACGGTATGTGACCTTTAGCATCCATATAAATATAGTCATTAATCAAATTCGGCACGTCCTTCGCCAATCATTAAAATATGTTGCGTGCGAGAATTACAATCCACTCCCAAATATCCAGTACCGTGCTGTCTGTTAATCTATCAGCTTGGCTATGCGACAAAACACTTCAGTAACGTCCGCTATAATGTAATGTATGTCAATAATGTCCTCTACATTAAAATCTGGACTAGTTTCGGACTCACTGGGTAAAGTTTCGGGGACGTGATTGTTAGACAATGGAGGGTTGTGGGCATATGCTTGGGGCTCAACAGTACGGGATTCGGTATTGACAATCTTTACCGCCGCAGCATAAGGGACCTTTCGAGTTGCTTTTACATACTGGACTTGCGGAGCCTCCCCCGCCCACCCACCACCCCCTGCCGTGTGAGAAAATCTTTGGCTCTTGTCACAGCGCCTGGCAGGGGGATGTATGGTTTTACCCTAAGTAATCGGTAGCCTATACAAACTTCAGTGAGAAGTGTATCTGAACTGAAATGCACTAACATAGACATAGAGAGGGGTTATCCCACCCCCGAGTGAGACGCTTAGAACTAAGTACATTTTATTCCTGATTTTTCAGTTAATTTATCAGTTCTTCAGATATGTCTTCGGCCATACCATATATCACCCCTTCTGGACCCCTGCTCCGTTGGACAATTACACTGTACATGTACCGCAACAATCGTAGGTAGGGACAAACGGCGTTTGGTCTGCTTAACCTGTCTGCATTTAATTTCCATGCAGCCGTTCTTGTTAGGCTTAACGCATTCAAAATTACCACGTAATTCGTGCAACGCTTTACCAAATTTAATTGGTTTTACCTTTGTGATAGTGGTGGTTCCACCGCCTTCATCATTAGCCACAGTTTGGGTTTCTGATTTGTGTTACTGGAACCTCCAGACTTGGACTGTTGTCGTCTTCTACTGGCTTCTTCTGCTGATTCAATGCCACATTTTGAATTTCTTGGTACCATTTGTCTGAATACAAGGCAAAATACAAGGCAACATTTTTCGTGTTGTGTATATGACAGCTCGCTTCAACTGTTGCCCAAGCTGTTTTGCGGCATATACAGCACAAATCCTGGCTTTGAATGACTAATTCCATTATGTGCAGTAGTAGCTGTTTTAATTTACCATCTTAGACCATCGACTACTGTTAAGTCATAGGACTGTCAAATTTATCCTAATTTCCTTTGAGTGTTTTGTTTTAGCCAGTTAATGCGTTTACTCCAGACTTGGACTGTTTTCGTCTTCTACTGGGTTCTTCTGCTGATTCAATGCCACATTTTGAATTTCTTGGTACCATTTGACTGGGATGGTGGTCCTTTAGACGTTCTCCAAGGGGAAACTTTTTTGTTAAAGCTAACACAGATTAGAGAGGGTCACACTGGGGTGACTCAGAGTAGGATATATTATTAGATTCCCAAACCAGTAGTGCAAAAACCCTAGCTGCTTTAAACTAACTACACCATAACTTGTAAATTCAATTATTTGTCAAAGACCACTACACAAAGGGGAAAAATACGACAGCAAGCGAGAAAATGCATAAATGAAAAAGATAATCACAGGATTGTTTTTTCGAAGTATATATATTTGGATAGAATGAGGGGAAAGGGATAATAATGAATAAATATAGCAAATAAAAAATAAATAAATAAAACAAAAACTAGAGGGTAGAATGAGCTAACTTCCCCACAGAAAAAAAGAGGAAGCAAACTCAAAGTTATAGACACAGAATTAGGGGATAAATAAGGCCGAAACAAAAAAGGAAAATATACTCAATGGAAAACAATGGGTGGACTGTACTTGACGGAGGACAGAACTAAACATGGGGTTGTACGGCGGACAGGCCTCTCGTGTCGGTCGTCTCTGGTTAGTCCTCTCCTGGTCAGTGGTCGAAATGATGTATGAAAAATCCACACCAGATTTAAAGAAAATTAACTTCAGCCATCTTGCAATCGTATCTCAAGAAACAGGTTTGCATGGATTATGATAGCTTGCAAAAGTTCTTCATGCGAATCCCTCAGCTGAGCAGTTCTGGTTATGTGGGAATCCAAATACTCAATAACACATACGCGTCTGTCTGCTTCGAAACATTGCAGATGAACATAACTCAAATGCCTATTTGTCTTAGAAATTTTGAGCGAGCAAGAACAAAACCACATTTACCTTTCTCCATGTGCATGTTGTCAATTCTCAAACAATGTAAGGTTTGGCACCTTTGCCAGATCAGTAAAAACAACAACATGCACGTTTAAGAGTCAGCTCGTTTAAGACAATTTCACCAGGAGGATGTAAAATATAGAGTTCAACACACTTGTCACATCCCAACTTCCCCTTATACCTCGGAAGTGAGGATCTGGTCGTGAAAACACGCTTAAAGGGAGTAGAGGACGTTCAATTCTCTGCTCTTATATGGGGCTACAACATGGTGTTTTGTCATTTTTTTTTTCAAAACAGGCTGAATTCCCTAAAAAAAGTTGTGAACTTTTGCTCGGGCGGAACTCCGTCGGTCCAGCGGGGGGTGGGGCGGGGAGAGGGGAGTTACGCACACTCCGAAGCCCCCCAGTCCTGATTCCCAAGTGATTCGAGTTATTTTATTATCTTTGTCAGAATGACAAGTACCTAGTTTTTCTATGGAAGAAGCAGCAGTCATATTGTCAACCATCAACCGGACAACCATGGCGTCAAAAGAATTCAATGCAAAATACAAGGCAACATTTTTCGTGTTGTGTATATGACAGCTCGCTTCAACTGTTGCCCAAGCTGTTTGCGGCATATACAGCACAAATCCTGGCTTTGAATGACTAATTCCATTATGTGCAGTAGTAGCTGTTTTAATTTACCATCTTAGACCACCGACTACTGTTAAATCATAGGACTGTCAAATTTATCCTAATTTCCTTTGAGTGTTTTGTTTTAGCCAGTTAATGCGTTTACTCTAGAGGGGTCCATACATTACCCCCAAGGAACGAGTACATAAGCTACATCTCTAAGCGAGGACAGAGAATGACACGCCGTGTTTAGTTTACGGGCCTTCTCCGTGATCACACTGACAGTTTACAAGAGTTTGAGAGGAAACCTAACGCTATAGTAAAGTAATAATATCTTTGACACCGTTTGTCAGTCAACGAACATATCGACGCATTCTCGTCAAGATATGGCCATACGCACTCACTTCGAAAAATGAAAAGATCAATGACGCGAGAGCTATAATGGGCATTGCGTAAGCTGCCGAACGAACTGGGTCACATATGTTTTTTTTCCAGATCAGCGGGATACCCCAGTTACTTTTTGTGATCAGCAAGTCCGCGACTTTAATTGTCGAAATTCCAGCTAATGCAACAAAATTCCTGAACCCCTTCGCGGCTCAGATTTTAGGTCTTGGAGTCTTATTTTCCTCCATATCTCTGGATTAACTTCCGGTGGAACAAGATTATCACAACCTGCGGGTCATGTGTACTTATCGACCTGCTCTTTATAATTCTCATCAGCCAATTTCGCTGTGAACCATTTATTTACGACTGGCACCAGTTCAGGATCTATTCCTGTATCGATTTGGTCATACAATTCCAGTTCAATTAAAGATAAAAAAGCATCCCATTGTTAACAAGAAGGCTACTAGCGGTGGGGTTTTTTCGGCGCCTGAACCTGAAGTGCTTGTCTGCACATTGTAGTCCTAGTGCGTCTGAACATTATTGTCTGTGAGCAAACCATTCGCCAGGTTCGGGACTTCCTCACTTAGTGATGATAACAACACATCCTTCCGTACTACCTTCTTGGGAACCTACTCCGACTTTTTTATGTTTTCTATATTATTTCCATCATTGTTCTCCCCATGTTTTTCTTCGTCCTTTATATACATTCCAATTTACGATATTGGATCGAGGGTTGATGTCTTCTGGATATCTGTTTATGATTTTTGGGACAAAAGTTCGAATATTTCATACGAAATTTTCTTGCTCTACATACTTTGCTTTATTCCATTTTTAGAACGTCACTGTACGTTCCGCACGTGGAACCGATTTCCAACAGATGTAAAATAAAACGAAAATTAAAACACAACTGGTTTATTGAACGAGAAAAGTTTATCAGACATAGCAACATGATATCGTGATGTGCGATTCGCAAAATCCAAATCATAACAATACTACGATTTATTTTCTAACTCACGGCACATCGTCTCTTAGAAACACATAATTTTAGGGCGCATTGATTTGGTTGTCAACACATTTATGAAATGATTAAATGCCGAATTTATGAAGGTGAATAAAGAGAAGATGTTATAGACGATGTGGAAGGCACAGGACTCGTTATCAGACGGCTTGGTCACAGGCCAGAGGAAATAAAATGGCGACCAACACAATAAAAGCGCAATAACTACAACATAATTGTCTTGAAACAGGCTCTATTCTGAACACTTCTCTGTTAATATTTTCGGGAATTTGTTCTTTGGGGATTATCGGTAAGTAACCTTGCACTATGATTCAGAGTTTGGTCTGAATCGCTCTCCATTACCATTGTTGGCTCATCCGACCGTTAGTTGGATTATATCGTCTTTTCCTTGACTTATTATCTATCTATTTAAAATCGGTAGCTCAGCTACTTACGTTGGTATTTGAAACACCATTAAAATATTAATCCCCGAGATAAACTGGAGATATTACAAGTCACCCATAGCCGTATGTCGGTCCGAATGAGCCGAAATCCCGATAAGCTTCTCGGTCATCCGCGCCTCGACGTTGGAAGTTTTTGGTCGCTCATAATCCTGTCTGGCGAAATTTTGCTAATCCTGACATGGACATCACGGCGATTTCTTTCGTTCTACAGCCAGGAAGATCAAATTACATCTTATCGACGTGTCCAACCGATAGCGCAATTTTTCACCTCTGGTTAAATTGACATGGCTGAAAACGGATTTCCTAGCCGACAGTAACCGCAGTCAACCGTTCTATTGTATTTTACTGATACAGGTAACTGGGGGACTCAGGTTTTGCTTCCACGATGCACTGCGCATGTATAACAGTATACAAGCTGAACTGACACCCCTGTTTAAATATTCACTTGTCTTCTGCTGTATTTTGTTGAGTTTGCTTACTCTTATTAACAGAAGATAACTGTGTATTTTATATGAGGAAAATGCCGTTAATACAGTCGCACAAATCGAACTTTGTTTTAGAACAACAAAATAATCTTCTGCGATATTTCATCTATTTAATTAAAGTGGCTAGATTACTGCACTAATGCAGAGATTTGGTAAAGAAAATATGAGTAATATTTTTACAAAATATTACTAGCTAATAATATATCTTCATTAGATCGAAAAAGGCTTCCTAATAGAATGTAATATGTATATCGGTAAGTATGATGAGTTATTCACTTACATGATCAAATAAAGAAGGCAATAATCGCAACAAGAGATTGTTATTCTTCGATGAATAAATTGAGAGAATATGAGTATGCCGAGATTGGAGGACCGAAAGAATCACATGTAATATAAGGTTGCCTTACTCAAGAGTGAAATGGTTAAGAGACGTACCCTCGCTTATATTATACCACCGGCATTTGTATAGGCGAGAACTCCGAATATTCCCACTAGAGGACAGGAAGAAAGCGCATGCTTCCACAACTCAACTAAAAGCACAATTTTAACTGCTCTGCAAACTGACCGAGCAAACTGACATCTCAACATTGAATTACATATACTTCAGATAACAATTCATATTTAAGTATGGATATCACTGAGATATTGTGATGACATGTGGGAATGGTTATAGTATATGCAAACCGAGCAATAAAGTGTCTCCCTCGCTAAAATTTTTGCCTGAAATAATTAAGCGTGATTTGATACGAAGACAGTTTTGATATTGTTTAGCTATCAGCTCTGTGGATTTAGAAACAACTCCGCCTGTTTGCCAACATCTTTACGCAACAACTGGCGGTCACATCGAAATTGTAAGATAAACAAATTTGGTTGAATTCAACGACTGGGAGTTGTGTTTGTGAGTGTGTGAATTATTGGGGGGGGGGGGGATTGTAGGTGAAAGAGTGAGGACGACACAGTAAAATTCCAAAACTGTGGGTTAAGATGTATCGATTTTTTTTCCTCAAAACATGAATATGAAATATCAAGATTAATAACGTAAATAAAATGGGTCCCTGTATTACATAAACCCGGCAATCCCCTGTTGGTCAGCACATGTAGTACACCTCCATTTTGCAAAATAAAACACATCTGCTGGACGACAAGAGCGGTGATGCAAGAGAAACGACTCCCTGACGGCATATTGTTTACATAACAGAAAAGGAAGAATTGATACATTTTATAGTCTCTTTTGTTGTGTTATTATTGAGGATTTATTTAGTGATCAATCTGTATTGTTTGGTCATGTTATTATAATAATAATGATACCCAATTGGCCTAGCGTTTAAATTAAGAATCTACTGTTTAGTTCTGTGTATAAACAATTAAAACAATTTAAAGCTGAATGCTTCTATTAAACCCATACACATCACGGACTATTCCCCACGCCTCCCCTGTCCTTCGAGTTTTTTTATATCCCTCAATAAGGATTTTCAACTTGACTCGATGTTATTTGCCTTTCCTAGTTATATAATATGTGATTATATTGTATGCGGAGTATAAGCTGAATGCACCACTGGCATGGTAATCCAGTGATAATCCAATGAAACGCTGATAATGGTCCCTGTTGAAGCGGAAAATAGTCAGCATAACTTTATAAGGTTTAAAAAAATCAGCACAAATATATGATATAGATATTCTGACAAATAGGACAAATCATATCAATTTAGAGAGTGACACGAATTGAAGGTAGTATGACATAATATGGAATACAATACAAGCGTCTAGTCCCTCATTCAATAATCAACCCTCGTCAAATAAAGAATTTCCTTGATCCAAACACCTAATTCATATAATAACATTATCACCAAATTAAAAGGATAAATCATAGTATACATAGAACTAGCCTAATTTCCGGTCAGACAGAAGCGGTCAACAGTTTTCAAGGAATTATCTCTAGCCAATCTATATGTTCTCTAATCTGTATATGTTACTGTACTTGCATTCCCTTTCTGTATATGACTGTTTAATTTGATCCTTTTGATTGGTGAATAAACAAACAAACAAACAAAAAACTTGGATGGGTCACAAGGCGCTGTACTGGCTGGGCTGATGAGTGGCCATAGTATCGCTGCATGTATGACAATGCATAATGTTTGTATGGCTATAACCCTGACGGTGGAAGATTGAACTCTGTGGTCAATTGTTCTCCGGACATTCCCGGAGATCTTACAGTAAGATTACCGAACATTCACGACGATTCCCTGTCAATGAGACTAGGGATTAGTATTGACGGGGACTTATCCACATATTTAGGCATCCGTGACGTTATATAAACACGTGACCATTAGTGACGTCATCCCCTGTTTTTGTGTATCATATTTGTCGTAGCGATAAATGTCATCCGGAGAACACTGGTCAGTCAAGCGGATCAGGCGAATGGAATACCTTGATGTATATTTGTAAACCTCAACTTAAACGGGAATATAAAATATTCTTAATATCCAGATCGAATCGCGCGCTTATCGTGCGGTTCAAAAAGTACTAGAACAGCCTAAGGATTATTGTAGTATGTTTTGGACGATGTAAAAAGTACAGGGCGGTGTACCATAATATAACGGATTTACAGGTAAAACATGAATAATTTACAAAAATCTTGCATCGGACGTCAACAGGCGACATCGGAGAGAAAACCGAGCGGTGTACAAAGTACCAGAGCGTACAGGAAAACAAATTGGTACGGAGAAAACTTGAACATTTAATCAGAAAACGATACAAAAAACAAAACAGACGAAATGTTGTATCGAACATGTAAAATAAATGCCCTACTGCGAAGGCGTACCAGACGGTAACAGAAAACGGTGTATAATAAATCTATCACGGTAAGAAAGAAAAGATCACAGCCAGTTCTATAATTTTCTAACAGTATACCGGAGGAGACCGACCAGGAAAGATAGGCGAGATGATTCCAAATCAGAGAGACGAGAGTGCGATTAAAACCATACACCGGGTACGTTAGGAAACGGCAAATTATAGTCGTTATTTATATTTGACATACACAATATTGTATGGGACATTACAGCAGAGTGCACCATACGATATAAAAGGTACCGGGCAGTGCAGCGAAAGAGCAAAAAAATGGTAGAAAACCTGCTGATTTAACTTCGAATTTACAGTACCGGGTGGTGAATGAAGTACCGGACGATATAAGCAAACAGAACGATTTAAATATCTCAGCCTGGTCTATCATATTAATAATTGCGCGAGTGTTTTTGTTGAGCTGCGATCAAAACTGACGCACATTTGTAACCACAGGAATTCGCTTGTCGCATTCAATGTTAATTTATTTCTGTCCTTTACTGCCTTTGTGATCTGGTAATGGTTACTAAGTGAAATAATTTCTTGCGGATAGCAACTTCCTAAATAATTCTGCAAATAAACCGAATCATATAGCAGACTGCACCAGTCTTTCTTCGCGTTGTACAAGCATATCAGTTTAGCGGATTAGCTGTAGCCCACGGTTCATTTAAGTATACTAAATGCAAATATTCGGGCCGGTATTTTGCTCAAAGTTCAACGTATAGGTCTAGTTTCCAGACGTTCATGTAGATAGAAAGATATAAGCACCCTTAATTATTATGGAATTATTTCGAGGTATATTACGTTATTTGGCGATGGTCACCTATATTCCGCAGGTTATCATATATTGGTTTTGGGGAGGGGGGACGGATATTTGAACGTTCATCAGACTTAGATACATGAACATAAAACACGCATGTTCAAGAGCGCATCTAGCGAAAATTCATAGGGGTTCGACTATGACAGCCCAACCGGCGAGGGTCCAGGGGCCACATAGGCCAAGGAAAGCTCCGGATCCTAGATCACAGCAGTCAAAACACATCATGTCTGATTCTATTTGACTTTCTAGTTGTATTTCGTATTGGAACATTAGAAAACAGTACGATACGAATACGATTTGTTAACACATGCAAAGTTAAAATAAGCGAATTCTCAAAGAGCAACAGACGAAGGACCAGGGCCCGTATAGGCCCCAGAAACTCCCGGTCCTAGTTTGCCGGAGATGCGTTTTGCCTGTTTCTCGGAAATAATAATGAATGTATTTTATATGATGGCCGAGAAGGAACATCGCTGTATTGTGTTAATGAGTACGCACCGACACACGAAGGCAGGATGCGAAATCAGGATGCGAAGTACGATGGTAGGATGCGAAGTGCGAAGTCAGGATGCGAAGTGACGAAGAGATGAAAGACTGGTGCGTTCTGCTATATGATTCGTTTTATTTGCAGAATTATTTAGAAAGTTGCTATCCGCAAGAAATTATTTCACTTAGTAACCATTACCAGATCACAAAGGCAGTAAAGGACAGAAATAAATTAACATTGAATGCGACAAGCGAATTCTTGTGACTACAAATGTGCGTCAGTTTTGATCGCAGCTCAAGAAAAACACTCGCGCGATTATTATTATGATGGATCAGGCTGAGATATTTCAATCGTTCTGTTTGCTTATATCGTCCGGTACTTCATTCACCATCCGGTACTGTAAATTTGAAGCTAAATCAACAGGTTTTCTACCCGTTTGTTTTCTTTTTCGCTGCACTGCCCGGTACTTTTTATATCGTCTGGTGCACTCTCCTGTGATGTCCAATACAATATTGTGTATGTCCCATATAAATAACGACTAAAAATTGCCGTTTCCTAACGTACCCGGTGTACGATTTTAATCGCACTCTCGTCTGTCTGATTTGGAATCATCCCGCCTATCTTTCCTGGTCGGTCACCTCCGGTATGCTGTTAGAAAATTATGATCTTTTCGTTCTTACCGTGATAGAGTTATTATACGCCGTTTTCTGTTACCGTCTGATACGCTTTCGCAGTAGGCGATTTATTTTACAACATTTCGTCTGTTTTGTTTTTTGTATCGTTTTCTGATTAAATGTTCAAATTTTCTCCGTACCAATTTGTTTTCTTGTACGCTCTGGTACTTTGTACACCGCTCGGTATTCTCTCCGATGTCGCCTGTTGACGTCCGATGCAAGATTTTGTAAATTATTCATGTTTTACCTGTAAATCCGTTACATTATGGTACACCGACCCTGTACTTTTGACATCGTCCAGTACAACCTACAATAATTCTTAGGTTGTTCTAGTACTTTTTTGAACCGCGCGATTCCATCTAAATATTATTGTATAGTTCCCGTTCAAGTTGAGGTTTACAAAAATATATCAAGGTATTCCATTCGCCTGATCCGCTTGACTGACCAGTGTTCTCCGGATGACATTTATCGTTACGACAAATATGATACACAAAGACAGAAAAATCACGCCAGTGAAGTAACAATATATACCTTAAATGTTATTATGCTAAATTAAGCATCTTGTATTATACATAGTAGTATACACAACCCTTATTCTGTCGAATTTCTGAGGGACTGGAGAAAATGAAGCTGTAAATGAAGAGGTGGATGACATCACGGATGACTTCACATCCGGTGACGTCACATCCTTGTCAAAGGTGACTTCCGGGGATGACGTCACTTATGGTCACGTGTTTATATGACGTTACAGATGACTAAATATGTGGATAAGTCCCCGTCCATGTGACTTCACAATCAATACTAATCCCCAGTCTGACTGACGGGGAATCGTCGGGAATGTTCGGTAATCTTAAGGTAATACCCGGTCATCTCCGGGAATGTCCGGAGAACAATTGACCACAGAGTTCAATATTTCACCGTCAGTGTTATAGCCATACATACATTATGCATTGTCATGCATGCAGCGATACTATGGACACTCATCAGCCCAGCTAGTACAGCGCCTTGTGACCCATCTAAGTCTTGACCAATCTCAACGTCGCTTAACGAGAACCTAGACTACTCCGTACTTAATATGAACGGTCGAAAATACCCCGGTTTGCATCAGGTGTTGGATGGCGGATATATATACTTGGGACCTGATAGACCCACTAGGAACCCACTCATGGGTATTTTTCGTGACAGTATGGAGTGTAGCATCTTATTTTTCTGTTTTACGGTCAGGAATACGATGTGAGGGATCTCGATGCCATGGTATGAATTTTACTGAAAAGGTATGTGTGCGCATGGGTGGAGGTCGACCATCCCTAGTCGTGGGGCCGCTAAGAAAATGTCTTTGTGCGACGAGAACGTGACGCGAACGTCCGTTGCACGTCGCGTTTGGTATTTTCGTTCAAATACGTCTCACGGCGGACGTTCGCGTCGCACGTCGCCTTATGTATTATTTTCAGAGCAGAACATGCATTTTCCACTTTCCTATAAGCCCAAATGTCTATAATGTACCGTATTCGATTGGTCACAAATGGCTCTATTCAAGAACAAACTTTGTCAGATGTTAAGATATTTTAAATGCAGGAGAATATCGAAAACTAGGCGAGTCCTAATATACGATGACTCTGTACTTAACCTGTCAATGACACAATTGAAATGACAGAAGTCCGCCAGTAAGAGTCGTTTACAACTAAGTTTACAACTAAGACTTTTAAAAGCTTAGATGTGCGGAATACTGGCTACCCTGAATATTATTTTTGGAACATCATGAGGTCTTGCTGGCATCATTGAAAACTGTTGACCGCTTCTGTCTGACAGGAAATTAACCTAGTTGTATGTAAAGTTATATTTGGTGATAATGTTATTATATGAATTAGGTGTTTGGATCATGGACGCGGAAATTCTTCATTGGAAGACGGCTGAATATTGAATGACGGGCTAGACGCTTGTATTGTATTCCATATTATGTCCTACTATCTTCAATTCGTGTCTCTCTAAATTGGTATGATTTATCATATTTGTCATAATATCTATATCATATATTTGTGCTGATTTTTTTAAACCTTATAAAGTTATGTTGACTATTTCCACTTTAACAGGAACCATTATCTGCGTTTCATTGGATTATCACTGGATTACCATGCCACTGGTGCATTCAACGCATACAATATAATCCCATATTATGTAACTAGGAAAGGCAAATAATATCGAGTCAAGTTGAAAATCCTCATTGAGGGATATGAAAAGAACCCGAAGGGCAGGAACGGTGGGGGGAATAGTCCGTTGTGTGTATGGGTATAATAGAAGCATTCAGCTTTAAATTGTTCTAATTGTTTATACACGGAACTAAACAATAGATTTTTAATTTAAACGCTACGCCGATTGGGTGTCATAATCAAATATGGTCCGGGAACTGAACGATTTTGAGACATTATTATAATAACATGACCAAACAATACAGATTATCACTAAATAAATCGTCAATAATAACACAACAAAAGAGACTATAAAATCTATCAATTCTTCTTTTCCTGTTATGTAAACAATTTGCCGTCAAGGAATCGTTTCTCTTGCATCACCGCTCTTGTCGCCCAGCAGATGTGTTTTATTTTGGAAAATGGAGGTGTACTACATGTGCTGACCAACAGGGGATTGCCGGGTTTATGTAATACAGGGACCCATTTTATTTACGTTATTAATCTTGATATTTCATATTCATGCTTTGAGGAAACAAAAATCGATACATCTTAACCCACAGTTTTGAAATTTTACTGTGTCGTCCTCACTCTTTCACCTACACCCCCCCCCCACCGCCAAATTGGTTTATCTTACAATTTCGATGTGACCGCCAGTTGTTGCGTAAAGATGTTGGCAAACAGACGGAGTTGTTTCTAAATCCACAGAGCTGATATATACAATATCAAAACTGTCTTCGTGTCAAATCACGCTTAATTATTTCAGGCAAAAAACTTAGCGCCTCATCACCTTATTGCTAGGTTTGCATATACTATAACCATTCCCACATGTCATCACAACATCTCATTGATATCTATACTTAAGTATGAATTGTTATCTTAAGTATATGTAATTCAATGTTGAGATGTCAGCTCGCTCGGTCAGTTTGCAGAGCAGATACAATTGTGCTTTCAGTTGAAGTTGGGTTACGGAAGAACTGGATGCTAAAGGTCACATACCGTACAGACATGTATCCACATGGGATTTCTCGACTCTCTATACTACAATCCCTCATCAGGACCTTATTGACCGTATAAGTTCATTAATAGTATCTGTGTTCAAGAAAACTGATCGTAGATATATTAATGTCGGAAGCCATAAAGCATTCTTTAGCTCGACTACATACAAGAGATATCATTCATGGGATGCTTCTTTGTTTATAGAGTTGCTTGAATTTCTCATTAAAAATATCTATGTGAAATTTGGCAACACAATATATCAGCAGCATATAAGTATTCCAATGGGTACTAATTGTGCACCCCTGTTGGCTGACCTGTATCTGTTCTCTTATGAATATGACTATATGCAGGCGCTTTCAAAAACCGATCCACTCAAAGCCCGTTCCTTCTCATTCACCAAACGCTATATAGACGATCTTCTCGCTGTGGATAATCGCTATATAAATGACGCAGTGAAGGGTATATATCCACCTTCACTGGATTTGAAGGAAACTACAGATAGCCTTACAGGCACATCTTATTTAGATCTCTACCTCTATAAAAATGAAGCGGGCATTCTCTCGTCGACTTTATGACAAAAGAGATGATTACAATTTCGACATCGTAAACTATCCCTTTCTGGATAGTAATATTCCAGTGGGACCTGCATATGGCGTATACATATCTCGCTTAGTAGCATTTGCCAGATCCTGTGTTAAATGTGATGATTTTAATCAACGTCACAAAACATTGTTGCAGAAACTTATAAAACAGGGCTATTCCACCAAGCGCCTCCACTCAAAGTTTTTCAAATTTGGCGATACATATCGCATGCTGATAGCAAAGTACGAACGTAGCGTGCAAGATCTATGGCGCTACGTTTCGTAACTTGTGTCTAATTCCGCTTAACCCGGGGCTAGGGGCCGTATGAACCCATGTACTTTAAGATCCTCATGGTACTGTATGAACAGTCACAATCAAAGCGTGACTGAGATACATCTTTTTTTTTAGATGACGACTCTATAACGAATATTATGGATTAAGAATACTGATCAGCGATACGGATTTGATATTTTTGGAACATCATGTCTTGCCGGCATCATTGAAAACTGTTGACCGCTTCTCTTGCAGGAAACAAGCCTATGTTTATGTATACTATGATTGTCTTTTTGAATTTGGTGCTAATACTGTTATATGGAAAATGGAATAGGTCTTTGGATTATGGACGCGGATATTCTCTAATGGACGACGGCTGGATTATGAATGACGGACTAGACGCTTGTAATGGAAGCATGCGCTTTTTCCTGTCCTCAAGTGGGAATATTCGGAGTCCTCGCCTATACAAATGCCGGTGGTATAATATAAGCTAGGTAACGTCTCTTAACCATTTCATTCTTGAATAAGATAACCTTATATTACATGTGATACTTTCGGCCCTCCAATCTCGTCATACTCATATTCTCTCAATTTATTCATCCAAAAATAACAATCTTGTCTTGCGATTACTACCCTCTGTATTTGATCAAATGTACATGTAAGTGAATAACTCATAATACTTCCCGATCGGGAATTATATTTCGGAGACGATGCGGCAGGGAAGAAGGGTCCGCATATAATCTACATATTACATTCTATTAGGAAGCCTTTTTCGATCTAATGAAGATATATTATTAGCTAGTAACATTTTGTAAAAATATTACTCATATTTTCTTTACCAAATCTCTGCCATTAGTGCAGTAATCTAGCCACTTTAATTAAATATATGAAATATCCCAGAAGATTATTTTGTTGTTCCAAGACAAAGTTCGATTTGTGCGACTGTATTAACGGCATTTTCCTCATATAAAATACACAGTTATCTTCTGTTAATAAGAGAAAGCAAACTCAACAAAATACAGCAGAAGACAAGTGAGTATTTAGCTTGTATACTGTTATACAGGCGCAGTGCATCGTGGAAGAGGGACCTGAGTCCTCCAGTTACCTGTATCAGTAAAATACAATAGAACGGTTGAATGCGGCTTCTGTCGGCTAGGAAATCCGTTTTCAGCCATGTCAATCCAACCAGAGGTCGAAAATTCTGCTATCGGTTGGACACGTCGATAAGATGTAATTTGATCTTCCTGGCCGTAGAACTAAAGAAATCGCCGTGATGTCCATGTGAGGATTAACAAAATTTCGCCAGACAGGATTATGAGCGACCAATAACTTCCAACGTCGAGGCGCGGATGACCCAGAAGCTTATCGGGATTTCGGCTCATTCGGGCCGACGTACGGCTATGGGTGACTTGTAATATCTCCAATTTATCTGGGGGGTTAATATTTTAATGGTGTTTCAAATACCAACGTAAGTAACTGAACTACCGATTTTAAATAGGTAGATAATAAGTCACGGAAAAGCCTATATAATCCAACTGACGGGTGTAAGAGCCAACATTGGTAATGGAGAGCGATTCAGACCAAACACTGACTCATAGTGTTATTGGCGATTTATTTAGTGATAATCTGTATTGTTTGGTCATGTTATTATAATAATGTCTCAAAATCTTCCAGTTACCGCACTATATTTGCCTATGGCACCCAATTGGCGTAGCGTTTAAATTAAAAATCTGTTGCTTAGTTCCGTGTATAAACGATAAGAATAATTTAACGCTGAAAGCTTCTATTAAACCCATACACATCACAGACTATTCCCCCCGCCGCCCCTGTCCTTCGGGTTCTTGTCATATCCCCCAATGAGGATTTTCAACCTGACTCGATGTTATTTGCCTTTCCTAGTTATATAATATGTGATTATATTGTATGCGGAGTATAAGTTGAATGCACCACTGGCATGGTAATCCAAAGAAACGCAGATAATGGTCCCTGTTGAAGTGAAAAATAGTCAGCATAACTTTATAAGGTTAAAATAAATCAGCACAAATATATGATATAGATATTATGACAAATAATATCAATTTAGAGATTGACACGAATTGAAGATAGTATGACATAATATGGAATACAACACAAGCCTCTAGTCCGTCATTCAATATTCAGCCGTCGTCCAATATAGAAGTTTCGCGTCCATGATCCAACCACCTAATTCATATAATAACATTATCACCAAATTAAAAGGATAAATCATAGTATACATAGAACTAGGCTAATTTCCAGTCACACAGAAGCGGTCAACAGTTTTCAATGATGCCAGCATGACCCCATGATGTTCCAAGAATAATATTCAGGGTAGCCAGTATTCCGCGCATCTAAGCTTTTAAAATTCTTAGTTGTAACCGAACCAGTATTTGGACTCTGATGGCGTTCTTCTGTCATTTCAATTGTGTCATTGACAGGTTAAGTATACAGTCATCGTATATTATGATTCGCCTAGTTTGCGATATTCTCCTGCATTTAAAATGTCTTAACATCTGATAGAGTTTGTTCTTGAATAGAACCATTTGTGACAAATCGAAAACGCCGCATTATAGACATTTGTGCTTATAGGAAAGTGGAAAATGGATGTTCTGCTCTGAAAATAATACATAACGCGACGTGCGACGCGAACGTCCGCCGTGAGTCGTATTTGAAGGAAAATTCCTTACGCTACGTGCAACCGACGTTCGCGTCACGTTCTGAATAGATTAACCTAGGGAATAGCGGGAATTCCCGACGATTCCCAGTGAATCAAACTGGGGATTAGTATTGACTGGGAAGTCACATGGGCGGGGATTTATCCACATATATAGTCATCCGTGGCGTCATATAAACACGTGACCATAAGTGACGTCATCCCCGGAAGTGACCTTTGACACGGATATGACGTCACAGGATGTGAAGTCATCCGTGACGTCATCCACCTCTTCATTTACAGCTTCATTTCCTCCAGCCCCTCAGAAATACGACAGAATAAGTGCTGTATATAGTATTATGTACAATAAAATATGCTTAATTTCGCATAATAAAATTGAAGGTATATATTGTTATTTCATTGGCGTGATTTTTCTGCCTTTGTGTATCATATTTGTCACTGGTCAGTCAAGCGGATCAGGCGAATGGAATACCTCGATGTATTCTTGTAAGCCTCAACTTAAACGGGCACTATACAATAATATTTAGATGGAATCGCGCGGTTATCGGGCGGTTCAAAAAGTGCTAGAAGAACCTAAGGATTATTGAAGGGTGTACTGGACGATGTAAAACTTACCGGGCGGTGTACCATAAGGTAATGGATCTACGGGTAAAACATGAATAATTTACAAAATCATGCATCGGACGTCAACAGGCGACACCAGAGAGAATACCGAGCGGTGTACAACAGAGGGTACAAGAAAACAAACTGGTAAGGAGAAAACTTGAACATTTAATCAGAAAACGATAATAAAAAAGCCAAAAACAGATGAAATGTTGTAAAATAAATGCCCTACTGCGAAAGCGTACCAGACGGTAACAGAAAACGGCATATAATATCTCTATCACGGTAAGAACGAAAAGATCACAGCCAGTTCTATAATTTTCTAACAGTATACCGGGGGAGACCGACCAGGAAAGATAGGCAGGATGATTCCAAATCAGACAAATCTGGGACATCACAGGAGAGTGCAACAGACGATATAAAAAGTACCGGGTAGTGCACCGTATAAGAAAACAAACTGGTGCAAAACGTGCTGATTTAACTTCAAATTTACAGTACCGGGTGTTGAATGAAGTACCGGACGATATAAGCAAACAGACCGATTTTGATATCTCAGCCTGGTATATCATATTAATAATCACGCGAGTGTTTTTCTTGAGCCGCGATCAAAAGTCACGCACATTTGTAACCACAAGAATTCGCTTGTCGCATTCAATGTTATTTTATTTCTGTCTTGTACTGCCGTTGTGATCTGGTAATGGTTATTAAGTGAAATAATTTCTTGCGGATAGCAACTTCCTAAATAATTCTGCAAATAAAACGAATCATCTAGCAGACTGTGCCAGTCTTTCTTCTCGTTGTACAAGCATATCAGCTTAGCGGATTAGCTGTAGCCCATGGTTCACTTTATTACACTAAATGCAAATATTCGGGCCGGTATTTTGCTCAAAGTTCAACGTATAGGTCTAGCTTCGAGACGTTCATGTAGATAGAAAGATATAAGCACCCGTAATTATTGTGGAATTATTTCGAGGTATATTATGTTAGTTGGCAATGGTCACCTGTATTCCACTTGTTATCATATGTTGGCTTTGGGCAGGAGGGACTGATATCTTAACGTTTATCATACTTAGACAATTAGATACATGAACATAAAAGACGCATCTTCAAGAGCGGATCTAGCGAAAATTCGACTATGACAACCCAACCGGCGAGGATCCAGGGGCCGCCTAGGCCAGGGAAGCTCCGGATCCTAGATCGCCTTAGTCAGAAAGTCACCTATCATGCCTGAATCTATTTGACTTTCTAGTTGTATTTCGTATTGGAACATTAGAAAAAAGTACGATACGAATACGATTTATTAACACAAAGTTAAAATAAGCGAGGGACCAGGGCCCGTATAGGCCCCAGAAACTTCTGGTCCCAGTTTGCCGGAGATGCGTTTTGCCCGTTTTCTCGGAAATAAATAATGTAGTGTATTTTATATGATAGCCGAGAAGGGACATCGTTGTATTGTGTTAATGATTACGGACCGACACACGAAGGCAGGATGCGAAGTCAGGATGCGAAGTGGCAAAGGCAGGATGCGAAGTGGCGAAGCCAGTATGCGAAGCGCTAATTCAGGATTCGAAGCGCGAAGTCAGGATGCGAGGTGGCGAAGGCAGAATGCGATGTGGCGAAGCCATGATGCGAAATCAGAACAAAACAATGCAAGGACTGGAAGCGAAGCGCGAAGTCAGGGCGCGAAGTCAAGATGCGATGTCGCGATGGCAGGATGCGAAGCGCGAAGTCAGGATGCAAAGGCTGGATGCGAAAGACGAAGGCAGGTTGCGAAGCTGAAGTCAGGATGCGAAGCCAGGATGCAAAGCCAGGATGCGAAGCGCGAAGTCAGGATTCGTGTGTCGGTCCAGATTTATAAGGGCCACAGGGTAGATTAGTCATTGTATTAACTGTGCTTTTTTCCTCGTTAAATAAAGTATATTGAATTGATCGAATTGAATCGAAGCGCAAAGTTAGGATGCTAACTCGCGAAGGCAGGATTCGACGGCAGGATGCGAAACGCGAAGTTACCGCACCTGACTTGCGAAGTGGCAAAACCAGGATGCGAAGGCAGGATGCGAAGTGGCGAAGCCAGGATGCGAAGCGCGAAGTCAGGATACGAAGCGCGAAGTCAGGATGCGAAGTCGCGAAGGCAGAATGCGAAGTCGCGAAACCAGGATGCGAAATCAAAACAAAACAATGCAAAAGACTGGAAGCGAAGCGCGAAGTCAGGATGCGAAGGCAAGATGCGAAGCGCGAAATCAGGATGCGAAGCCGGGAAGACAGGATGCGAAGTGGCAAAACCAGGATGCGAAGCGCGAAGTCAGGATGCGAAGGCAGGATGCGAAGGACGAAGGCAGGATGCGAAGCGCGAAATCAGGATGCGAAGGCAGGATGCGAAGTGCGATGCCAGGATGCCAAGCGCGAAGCCAGGATGCGAAGTCAGATGCGAAGGGCGAATTTAGGATGCTCAATCGCGAAGGCAGGACTCGACGGCAGGATGCGAAACGCGAAGTTACCGAACCTGACTTCGCCCATTCTTATTCTGCCTTACGGACTTCGTATCCTGACTTCGCGCTTCGCATCCTGACTTCGCACTTCGCATCCTGACTTCGCGCTTCGCATCCTAACTTCGCGCTTCGCATCCTGACTTCGCGCTTCGCATCCTGCCTTCGTCCTTCGCATCCTGACTTCGTGCTTCGCATCCAGGCTTCGCCACTTCGCATCCTGCCATCACGACATCGCATCTTGACTTCGCGCCCTGACTTCGCGCTCCGCATCCTGGTTTTGCCGCTTCGCATCCTGCCTTCGCCACCACGCATCCTGACTTCGCGCTTCGAATCCCGACTTAGCGCTTCGCATACTGGCTTCGCCACTTCGCATCCTGCCTTCGCGCTTCGCATCCTACCTTCGTCCTTCGCATCCTGACTTCGCATCCTGCCTTCGTGTGTCGGTCCGTAATCATCAACACAATACAACGATGTCCCTTCTCGGCCATCATATAAAATACATTACATTATCTATTTCCGAGAAAACGGGCAAAACGCATCTCCGGCAAACTAGGACCGCGAGTTTCTGGAGTCTATACGGGCCCTGGTCCCTCGCCTGTTGTTCTATGAGAATTTACTTTTTTTAACTTTGTGTTAATAAATCGTATTCGTATCGTACTTTTTTCTAATGTTCCAATACGAAATACAACTAGAAAGTCAAATAGATTCAGGCATGATATGTGACTGTTTGACGGAGGCGATCTAGGATCCGGAGCTTCCCTGGCCTAGGCGGCCCCTGGACCCTCGCCGGTTGGGCTGTCATAGTCGAACCCCTATGAATTTTCGCTAGATCCGCTCTCGAAAATGCGTGTTTTATGTTCATGTATCTAATTGTCTAAGTATGACAAACGTTAAAATATCAGTCCCCCTGCCCAAAGCCAACATATGATAACAAGTGGAATACAGGTGACCATTGCCAACTAGCATAATATACCTCGAAATAATTCCATAATAATTACAGGTGCTTATGTCTTTCCATCTATATGAACGTCTCGAAGCTAGACCTATACGTTGAACTTTGAGCAAAATACCGGCCCGAATATTTGCATTTAGTGTAATAAAATGAACCGTGGGCTAGAGCTAATCCGCTAAGCTGATATGCTTGTGCAACGAGAAGAAAGACTGGCGCAGTCTGCTAGATGATTCGCTTTATTTGCAGAATTATTTAGGAAGTTGCTATCCGCAAGAAATTATTTCACTTAATAACCATTACCAGATCAAAAAGGCAGTAAAAGACAGAAATAAATTAACATTGAATGCGACAAGCGAATTCTTGTGGTTACAAATGTGCGTGACTTTTGATCGCAGCTCAAGAAAAACACTCAGCCTGATCTATCATATTAATAATCACGCTGAGTTATTCAAATCGGTCTGTTTGCTTATATCGTCCGGTGCTTCATTCACCATCCGGTACTGTAAATTTGAAGTTCAATCAGCACGTTTTCTACCAGTTTGTTTTCTTATACGGTGCACTACCCGGTACTTTTTATATCGTCTGTTGCACTCTCCTGTGATGTCCCAGATTTGTCTGATTTGGAATCATCCTACCTATCTTTCCTGGTCGGTCTCCCCCGGTATACTGTTAGAAAATTATAGAACTGGCTGTCATCTTTTCGTTCTTAGAGATATTATACGCCGTTTTCTGTTACCGTCTGGTACGCTTTATTTTACCACATTTCATCTGTTTTTGGCTTTTTTATTATCGTTTTCTGATTAAATGTTCAAGTTTTCTCCGTACCACTTTGTTTTCTTGTACCCTCTGGTACTTTGTACACCGCTCGGTATTCTCTCTGATGTCGCCTGTTGACGTCCGATGCACGATTTTGTAAATTATTCATGTATTACCTGTAGATCCATTACCTTATGGTACACCGCCTGGTACTTTTTACATCGTCCAGTACACCCTACAATAATCCTTGTTTTCTTCTAGTACTTCTTGAACCGCCCGATAACCATGCGATTCCATCTGAATATTATTGTATAGTGCCCGTTTGAGTTGAGGTTTACAAGAATACATCGAGGTATTCCATTCGCCTGATCCGCTTGGCTGACCAATGTTCTCCGTATGACATTTATCGTTACGACAAATATGATACACAAAGGCAGAAAAATCACGCCAATGAAATAACAATATATACCTTCGATTTTATTATGCGAAATCAAGCATATTTTATTGTACATAATAGTACATACAACACTTATTATGTCGTATTTCTGAGGGGCTGGAGGAAATGAAGCTGTAATGAAGAGGTGGATGACGTCACGGATGACTTCACATCCTGTGACGTCACATCCGTGTCAAAGGTCACTTCCGGGGATGACGTCAGTCATGGTCACGTGTTTATATGACGTCAAGGATGACTATACATGTGGATAAATCCCCATCCATGTGACTTCCCAGTCAATACTAATCCCCAGTTTGATTCACTGGAATCGTCGGGAATGGCCGCTATTCGCGTTCGCGTCGCATGTCGCGTTATGTATTATTTTCAGAGCAGAACATCCACTTTCCACTTTCCTATAAGCACAAATGTCTATAATGTGACGTTTTCGATTGGTCACAAATGGCTCTATTCAAGAACACACTCTATCAGATATTAAGATATTTTAAATGCAGGAGAATATCGCAAACTATTGGAATCATAATATACGATGACTGTATACTTAACCTGTCAATGACACAACTGAAATGACAGTCCGCCAGTAAGAGTCCAACTACTGAATCGGTTACAACTAAGAATTTTAAAAGCTTAGATGTGCGGAATACTGGCTACCCTGAATATTATTCTTGGAACATCATGGGGTCATGCTGGCATCATTGAAAACTGTTGACCGCTTCTGTCTGACTGGAAATTAGCCTAGTTCTATGTATACTATGATTTATCCTTTTAATTTGGTGATAATGTTATTATATGAATTAGATGTTTGGATCATGGACGCGAAAATTCTATATTGAATGACGGACTAGACGCTTGTGTTGTATTCCGTATTATGTCATACTATCTTCAATTCGTGTCACTCTCTAAATTAATATTATTTGTCATAATATCTATATCATATATTTGTGCTGATCTATTTTAACCTGATAAAGTTATGCTGACCATTTTCCACTTCAACAGGGACCATTATATGCATTTCTTTGGATTACCATGCCAGTGGTGCATTCAACTTATACTCCGCATACAATATAATCACATACTATATAACTAGGAAAGGCAAATAACATCGAGTCAGGTTGAAAATCCTCATTGGGGGATATGAAAAGAACCCGAAGGACAGGGGCGGCGGGGGAATAGTCTGTGATGTGTATGGGTTTAATAGAAGCTTTCAGCTTTAAATTGTTCTAATTGTTTATACACGGAACTAAGCAACAGATTTTTAATTTAAACGCTACGCCAATTGGGTGCCATAGGCAAATATAGTGCGGTAACTGGGAGATTTTGAGACATTATTATAATAACATGACCAAACAATACAGATTATCACTAAATAATTCGCCAATAATAACACAACGAAAGAGACTATAAAATGTATCAATTCTTCCTTTTCTGTTATGTAAACAATTTGCCATCGAGGAATCGTTTCTCTTGCATCACCGCTCTTTTCGCCCAGCAGATGTGTCTTATTTCGCAAAATGGAGGTGTACTACATGTGCTGACCAACAGGAGATTGCCGGGTTTATGTAATACAGGGACCCGTTTTGAAATTTTGCTGTGTCGTCTTCATTCTTTCCCCTATACCCCCCCTCCACCATAATTCACACACTCACATACACAACTCCTAGTCGTTGAATTCAACCAAATTTGTTTATCTTACAATTTCGATGTGACCGCCAGTTGTTGCGTAAAGATGTTGGCAAACAGGCGGAATTGTTTCTAAATCCACAGAGTTGATAGCTAAATTAATTAAATATATGAAATATCCCAAAAGATTAAGTGAATAACTCAGCATACTTACCGATCGGGAATTATATTGCGGAGAAGATGCGGTAGGGAAGAAGGATCCGCATATAATCTACAGATTACACTCTATTAGGAAGCCTTTTTCTATATAATGGATATATATTATTAGCTAGTAAGATTTTGTAAAAATATTACTCATATTTTCGTTACCAAATGCCTGCATTAGTGCAGGAATCTAGCCACTTTAATTAAATATATGAAATATCCCAAAAGATTATTTTGTTGTTCCAAAACAAAGTTCGATTATAGCGACTGTATTAACCGCATTTTCCTCATATAAAATACACAGTTGTCTTCTGTTAACAAGAGAAAGCAAACTTAACAAAATACAACAGAAGACAAGTGAATATTTAAACAGGGGTGTCAGTTGTGTAGCTTGTATACTGTTATACATGCGCAGTGCATCGTGGAGGCGAGACCTGAGTCCTCCAGTTATCTGTATCTGAAAAATCCAATAAAACGGTTGATTGCGGCTTCTCTGCTAGGAAATCCGTTTTCAGTCATGGCAAATCAACGAGAGGGAGAAAATTCCGCTATCGGTTGGACACATCGATAAGATGTAATTTGATCTTCCTGGTTGTAGAACTAAAGAAATCGCCGTGATGTCCATGTCAGGATTAGCAAAATTTCGCCAGACAGGATTATGGGCGACCAATAACTTCCAACGTCGAGGCGGGAATGACCGAGAAGCTCATCGGGATTTCGGCTTATTCGGACCGACACACGGCCTATGTTTATGTATACTTTTGTCTTTTTGAATTTGGTGCTAATACTGTTATATGGAAATGGAATAGGTCTTTGGATTATGGACGCGGATATTCTCTAATGGACGACGGCTGGATTATGAATGACGGACTAGACGCTTGTAATTGTAATATCTCTCGTTTATCTCGGGGATTAATATTTTAATGGTATTTCAAATACCAACGTAAGTAGCTGAGCTACCGATTTTAAATAGATAGATAATAAGTCAAGGAAAAGACGATATAATCCAACTAACGGTCGGATGAGCCAACAATGGTAATGGAGAGTGATTCAGACCAAACTCTGACTCATAGTGTTGTTAGATGTTCCACAGAATGTGTTGTTTGATGGATACTGACTGAAAGTCAACATGACTGAGGTTTCTCAACAAATGTTCCTGTTTTGACTGATCGATCAGTTGTTCTCTTGGTACATTGATCAGTCTCAATTTTATTCTGTACCTGTTCAGATTTAACTTCGACTTTAATGAAGCCACCTATGCTATCAGCTTTATTTGAATCATTGTCAAGCGCATAAACTTCTCGTCTTGCCTTCAGCCTAAATTCACAGTTCGATTATTTACAACTCTCTGCATGAGGATGTACATTACGATTAAGAATATAGTTGGGAAATAATATGTCAGTATAAATTGTCTGAGTATGAAATATCCAAACATCGACAAGCAGGACCCGATAGCTGTCACGTTATACACATCATCGAACTGCTGACCAAAAAGTGAGGAATCCAGATAAGGAATCCCACAATCCGCATTGCTATTGACAATATCACAGAGCGCTTCCTTGTAAAGCGAGAACGATACATGAGCGGTGACGTCACAAATACGTACCAATCGTAAGCATTGATATCGAAAAGAAATATGGAAACTGACGTCAACACAAATGAGGCAATTTTTAGAAAAAGACACATTGGGAAATTACAGAACCAGCTTGTATGAAGTAGATTGGCAAGCTTGAGGGAGGGAGGGAAGTTGGCTTAATGTCACACTCAAGTTTGTTTCACTCATATGATGACAGTCAGTTTGGTTGGTGGAGGAAGCCGGAGTACCCGGAGAGAACCACCGCCCTTCGGCAAGTAACTGACAAACTTTCACACATGGAACATGGCAAGCTTGAGGAGCAAGGCGAAGATATCAACACTGAGATCAGTTACGGCCAACGACGTTGCGTAAACGCTGAAGTTACTCGAGAAATGTAGAAGATTACCGAAAAGTTTCCAGGAATGATAAACAAGATGAGAATTATGTACATTGTCAAATTAACCAATTTCTCCGGCTGCTCGTACTCGTATGTCCTTGGATCGTTACATTCGAAATATGTGCTGCATTTCTGTAGGGTGAGCACAATTTTGCCTCCATTTTCAAGAATCTTTGTACAACTGGTTATCAGGTGAATGAGCCTGATGTACCGTCTCCGATATAACTCACGTAAATATCGGATTCATTGAAAGTAGTGCCATAGTCAATTATGCTAATATCCAAGTACTAATCGAACTTTATTACGACATATCTATTAGCCGATTACTCGCTAACGTGAGTATGGATAAACAAATATATATATATATATATATATATATATGACCGGACTAGACGTGAAGTGACAGAAACAAACTTCATACATAAGTTCTGTTCCGAGCTTAATAGAGAGAATAATTGTAATTGATCGTCTCTATGTTAATCCGATAGTTTGCAAACTTAACTCACTGTTACTACTCTTGTTTAATTCTCTCGCTTGTTCAGATTGTTTATTGTCTGTAATAATACGGGATATACTGTGAATGATGTATTGAAATCCGTCGATTGTTATATTGCCATGTATGAACTTGTTTAACGTTAGATATACTGTCGCTTAGACTACAGTATCCACGTCAATATTACATGTGTGTATGTATAAATAGCCGTAATTTATTTGATCGAATAAAGCTTTGATAAACCGTCGAGACACGGTGAAACTAGTCAGCCAGAAATCAAACCAGTTGTCTTCGTCATGATTTTTTAACAATATTATATTTGCCGCACACAAAGGCAGTTTCGCTGCATTTATTTACTGTATATAACGGTCCAGGGTAGTTCGTGGTTCCGGGATGTTTTTGTTTGCTTAAGTAATGCCAGTATTTAATGCGTCTGTGGTCGAGTAGCCGCGGACTACGAATACGTAGTGATTGTCAATAATAGACCACAAGGCTCGTTTGTGGTTAGGGCATGTTCTGCATGCAGATCGTGTCCATTCTCTTCTCATCTACCCGGGAATCCTGCCTCGGTATTGACCTAGAAAAATCGGATTGGGGAGTTATTCGCGATGCCAGGACTTGGTTCACTGTTCGGTACTGTTAGAATGACTGTTAGTAGATTGTTCAGCATTGTGTCAATCCGACAAACCATACCCCACCATTTGCCAATGCAGAAATGACAATTTGGCATGAAGTGTAGCTCCCCGTCATCACACTCCCTACGAAGCAATTTGAAGATACAAAAACTATTTTGAAGAGAAGGAATAATTTAGCCGTCAGAGGATAACGAAGCCAAGACCCATCTTATCCGTTACATTGTTCGCATTAAGTATTTCATTAAAAGTTGATCAAATTAACAAGCAGAACACCCCGAATTCATGCACATTTTGACCCTCATTCACGTTAACATCATGTTTCATCCGAGTAGGTGTCTCAAACTTGCAGTTTTAAACATTGGGAGCCCGGATGTAGAGAGATTGGGAGTCGGACGTGTTTTCACTTCGCTCCGAGAAATTTGTCTATTTCTGCCGAGTTCAGCTGATCTTAGCTCTGATTTTTGTGTAATATATTTTGTGAATACTTTTGGCAAATACCTGTGCTGAAAGTTCAGAATTATTTCTCAGTTTTTTGCTGTTCAGGGCGTTTTTCTGACTTAGGCAGTTTGGCCTGGTTTGACAAGGCAGAGATCTGCCTTTACTACCGTCTCGGTCTTTGTGACCTGTTTGTTCGCTGTCTGTAAATATTTCGTATTTTGTTGTTGTATATATATTTCCTTGTTGGCTTGATCAAGTTTGTGGCTGGTTCTTTTTTCGTTCAGTTTGGCTTAGGTCGACTTGCACATATCTGCGTATATTGAGCTAGGCTAAATACATGTACATATTGAAAGTGTATACTGAAGGCTACCCCCCAGACTACAAGTTCGAGCGAGTCTTTTGTTCTCTGTTCTTTTGTTCCTCGGCATCACCCAGCAACGGCCAGGTTTAGAACTGGGCTATTGTTCGACCAAGACCTGAGGTTCAGAGAGAGTGTATTGTTGTTCTGCTTATATAGTTTTCACCTTCACCTTTAGAGTGAGGCTCCCTCGGGGGGTAGGCAATGTTTACTCCGTGGGGAGGCACATTGCTGGGATTTGTGCGTGTTACTATTTATAGTTTGTAGTTGTATTGAGATTCCCTAGTGGAACTTTGATTTTTTTTTTTTTTTCACTATGGCCTTTAGAAAGTTTGATAGATCACTGAGCCTAAAACTTCAAGGTCTAGAGAAAGCAAATGCGATTGATATATATCGCGCATTAAAAGACACTGTTGGATCAGGACGGTCAGTCCTTAAAGGTCTAGTACAGGTATCAAATACCCTGTGGAACGTCACACTAGCAAATGAAATTACCAAAACTCGCCTAGTGCTGGAAGGTATTCGCGTTGGGGATCAACGTGGCCATTTTGAGGAATAGATCCAGGAAAATTGCTAGTAAAGTTGAAAGGACCATGCGATTTCCCAGATTCTGCGATCAGAAGTGCTTTTGAGTTTTATTGTGATGTTCTCTCTGTACAAAAAGAGTTCTATTCTTTCGATAGAGAGTTTGAGACAGGAGTTCGAAGAATTTGGATGACGAAATTGAAACGACCCCTTCCTTTTTCTATTTTAGTTGGAGGTATGAGACTTCCGGTATGGTATAACGGTCAAGTAAAAACATGTTCTACTTGTGGTTCAGAACTCGAGGTGTCCTTTGAAAAATAAATGCCTGAGTTGTCATCAGGAAGGACATCTTAAAAAAACCTGTCCAAAGGCCAAACAAGTTCCTCAGATTCTCGCCCTTTTTCCGCCCGCAGAAGTTCGAAAAGGACTTTCCGTCGAGGCTCTCCAGCAGAAACAACAGGACTATATAAATTTATGGAAGACTGTAGGCCGTGATGGCAAGCCCACCGAACGTCATCAGAGGATAGTCTCCGCCTGGAACAATGAGAAAACCTCAAACCACTACGAGTGTCTCAATGACGCGATGGATGAAGGTTGTAATTCAGAAGATGAAGATGTCAGTGGTAGTGAGCGTTGCGATGATGTAGAAGTCGAGTCAGGTGATCAAAAGTCAGGTGATCAGAAGTCTGTTTCTGATCAGACTGAAAGTGTTGACATAGTATTAACTCCGGAAGTTGAATTGAAGGGTGACAACTTACCGGATACTGATAGTGTTTCAGGTCAGGATGCACCTGTGCAGTCTGCAGATTCCTTCAGTAATCCTATTCACTCCGGTGTAGACGTAAACTTTACACCAAACGAGGAAGTAGTGAAGGAGTTCACAGAAAAAAAAGTAGTCAACAGTCTTGTAGTAATAAAACTACCTCGAATCAGAAAAAGAAGAATAAAAAGAATACCACAGATATCGAATCCGGCAAAGAGCCTAAAATAGTCGATGCTACTCTCACTCCTACTAACGATTCACTCATGCTTTCTGATGAGGAGTATCTTGATTGTAATGATCGTCCGTTAAAAGGCGGGACTTCCTTGAACCAAAGGTCGAAGGACTTGTTGGGACAAGAGAGAGAGAAAGAAGTTTATAAGAAGGAAAATATAAAGACGAGAGAACAAATGAAAAATAAAAAGAAAGGTCAAAAAGAATAAAACGTACATAATGGCTAAGCTAACCGTATATATCTTGGCTTGGGCAGTTTTGTATTGTATTTCTATATACAGACTAAAGATGGCTCAGCCACCAACTATTATTCAGTGGAATTGCAGAGGAGTTTGGCCAAATTTAAATGAACTCCAATTATTAGCTCAAGATTATGAACCATCAGCTTTTTGTCTCAACGAGACCTTTCTGAAGAAAGCAGATAAAGATAAATTTAAATTTCGCCAATACACACCTTATCATTCCTACGCTTTAGACGAAAATGGAAAAGCAACAGGCGGTTCTTCAATATTGGTTAAAATGGGTGTTTTACACAGTCCTATTGATTTAATGACAGATTTACAAGCTGTAGCAGTTCGTATTACCTTGAATTCTGTTTTCACATTATGCACGGTGTACATACCTTCTTCTGGTAGTCTCCGGATAAATGAACTTCAAGATCTTTACGATCAGCTCCCGAACCCTTGTTTATTGATGGGTGATTTTAACGGTCGTAACATCCTCTGGGATAACGAAGACAATTGTAAAGGTAAATTCTCCAAAATTTTATATCAAATAATTCGTTGTGTATTTTTAATGATGGTTCTTATACACATTTGTCCTCGGCTCATGGAACGTATTCAGCATTGGATATCTCAATCTGCGACCTTCCTATTATTAAAGAATTTTCTTGGTCTGTTCATGATGACCTTTGTGGAAGTGATCACTTTCCCACTGTCCTAAAAGCTGTTCATTCAGCTGATGACCCTCATTTCACAAGGTTTAATTTCAAGAAAGCAAACTGGCCCGAGTTTGAAAAGCTTTGTTCACAGGAACTGCAATCAGTCTCTTTCGCTGATGCTTCAGATCCTATACAACTATTCTCAGATATGTTGATAGAAATTGCCAACCAAACCATTCCCACATCTTCTGGAGTTGCACATATTAAGAAACCTTGGTTTAATGATGACTGTAGAGAAGCAAGAAAATGTAGGAAGAAAGCTGAACGATATTTCCGCCGACATCCTAATCCTGAAAATTTGAAAGATCTCAGAGTTACAAGAGATAAAGCTCGTAGAACCATGAAACAGAATAAACGTGATTCTTGGAGAAATTATGTTTCTAAGATAAATACTCATACTCCTATAACAAAAGTTTGGAATATGATGCAAAGAATAAAAGGTAAAAGCTCCAAATCCAGCGTTCACCATCTCAACGATGGAAATCAAGTGATTACTGACAGAGTGGAAATTGCAAATAAATTAGGAGAAACAATTGCCAAGAACTCTTCATCAGAAAATTATGTACCTAAATTTCAAAGTTTCCAAAAAAGAGAAGAGAAAAATGAAATTAAATTCACTTCCGGTAACCATGAAGGCTATAATGCTTCGTTTACAATTGAAGAACTTCATGCTTCTCTGACGAAAGCTCATGATTCTGCTGCAGGCCCTGATAATATTCATTATCAGCTTTTGAAACATCTACCGGAATCATCTCTAGAAATCCTATTACGCATATTCAATAGACTTTGGTATAGAGAAGAATTTCCTCCGTCCTGGCACAATGCCATAGTTATACCAGTACCGAAGCCTGGTCGTGACCATACAGACCCTGGTAATTATCGTCCGATTTCACTGACTAGTTGTGTCTGCAAAACAATGGAACGCATGATAAATGATCGCCTTGTTTGGTACCTGGAAACTGAAAAGAAACTTACTGATATTCGAGCCGGTTCCCGTAAAAATAGAAGTACCATTGATCATTTAGTCAGTTTAGATTCGTATGTTAAGAATGCTTTCGCCAAGAACGAGCATGTGGTTTCTATCTTTTTTGATTTAGAAAAAGCCTACGATACTACATGGAAATACGGGATTCTTAAAGATCTTCAAAAGATGGGATTAAAAGGTCGTTTACCCGTTTTTATTTCCAACTTTTTGAATGATAGACAATTCCAAATTCGTTTGGGTACAACTATGTCTGATCATTTTGATCAAGACCAGGGTGTCCCACAGGGCAGTATTTTGTCTACTACTCTGTTTAGTATCAAGATCAACAGCCTAGCTGCAGTTCTGAATAAATCAATTGATGGCTCACTTTTTGTAGACGATTTCAATATATCGTGTAGTGGGAAAAGTATACACAATATTGAGAGAACATTACAACTTTGTCTACACAGAATTCAGAAATGGTGTCTAGAAAATGGTTTCAAGTTCTCCAGAGCTAAGACAAATTGTATACACTTTTGCAGAAAATATTTCCAGCACGAAGATCCAAAACTAAAATTAGACGGAACTGAAATCAAAGTAGTAAAAGAGGTCAAATTTCTAGGCATGTGGTTTGATCAACGACTAACATTCAAATCACATATAAATTGCTTAAAAGCCAAATGCACGAAAGCTCTAGATTTGTTGAAAGTAGTTGCCAGCTATAAGTGGGGGGGAGATCAGCAAACCCTCCTTCATTTATGTCGATCGCTTGTTCGTTCCAAACTCGATTATGGTTCTATTGTTTACAATGGTGCAAGCAAGTCAAACTTGGCAAAGCTAGATCCTATTATCCACCAAGGACTAAGACTTTGCCTCGGTGCGTTCAGAACATCACCCAAAGGAAGCTTGTATGTCGAAGCGGATGAATTTCCTTTAGAACTTCGGAGAATTAAATTATCGCTGCAATATATCACAAAACTGCGTTCGAACCACTCAAATCCTGCATATAACTGTGTTTTCAACCCTCAGTACGCAGATTTCTATTTAGAGAAACCCTCGATTATTCCACCTCTTGGAATCCGTATGAAACCACACATTGTAGCAGCTGGTATTAAAGTTAGTCAAATTTTACCTAACGAGCTCTTGCCAACTCCACCATGGCAGTTAGCCACGCCAGAAGTAGATATTTCACTGACTAAATATAAAAAGGCAGACACGAGCCAGCTCGTGTATTCACAAGAATTTGGTCTACTAAGAGAGAAATACAGATCACATCAGGCTATTTGTACAGATGGTTCTAAGATGGTGAGAGAGTAGGATGTGCTACTATCTTTAGTTCCAAAACTAAAGCGTATCGTCTGCCAGGTAAAAGTTCCATTTTTACTGCAAAAGCAAAAGCTCTATTATCAGCTTTAGAAGGTATTTGATTCACTAGAAGCAAAAAATATGTCATATTCTCAGATTCATTATCATGCCTTAAAGCAATTAAAAGTAGAAATTCAACTCATCCCACCATCTTCAAAATTCTACAATTATATGACACCAGATTTGATCAACAGATAGATATTGTGTTTTGTTGGGTGCCTAGTCACGCTGACATCAAAGGCAACACTGAAGCTGATAGATTGGCTAAGGCAGCTCTAGATGAAGAAGTTGATCCTGTTGGAATCCCATACAGCGATTTCAGACCATCTATCTGCGCTTATATTAGAAAGCTGTTTCAATCTTTATGGGATACTATGGATAATAACAAACTTCACGAGTTCAAAAAAACGGTTGGTTATACTCATCTGAACAGTTATGAGCGTTTCGACCAGGCTGTGATTAGACGATGTAGGATCGGTCACACACGATTAACTCATGAATATTTACTAAAACAGGAGCCGATTCCAAGGTGTATACCTTGCCATGAAGATCTCACGGTGAAACATATTCTCATAGACTGCATAGATGTTAAGATTGTAAGAGATACTTTTTATCGAGCAGCTACGCTGGAAGATCTTTTTAACAGAGTGAAAGAGGATTGTATTTTAAATTATTTGAGAGAGATTGGTTTGTTGTACAAATTTTAATGTTTGTACCTGTTTTAACGCATTAGTTTACCGAGTTTTTGAATTGATTACTTAGAATTTTGTTTGGTCGTCGCTATATAGCTGAAATATTGCTGAATGCGACATTAAACCTTAATTCTCTCTCTCTCTTTAAACACTGATCTGTGGACAACTTCGTGAATCTTGTCCACGCGGATTCACATCGAGTATCCTTGATAGATTTTCCAAGGATGGATTTCATGGAGTAAAATTCAATATGATCGAGCATGTTGACGTTCCTCGGAAAATGTTCCGGATGAGATTCCATGACCCCATGATCAGTACCATATTTATTCAGCCTGGTCGGATTTACTTTCGGTTTTAATGAAGCTTCCTATGCTACACGCTGGAGCTACATAGCTGCAGGTTCTGAAAGGTGCGCAATACGTATCTTCTCGCAAAAAGGATTCGGACTAGGGTATACAGTCCAAACCTCATCAATACCTTCCATGCATCCCAACCTCGTCATCACTTGCACTGTATCATATTAATTCAACGAAAACACACTAATGTTAAACTGATCAGAATATGAGCCGCTTCCAATCTAGGATTATGACCAAACACTTCTTTAGCGAAACCAGGTAGTCCAAGTAAAGAATTGTCTATCTCCCCTGTCTCATAAATACCTTCCATGCACTCCGAGCAACATTGTCATCAGCTTCGCAAGCAGATATAAAACAGTACGTCTTGATAAACTAAATAACTAAGAGTTACTGTAAAATGTATAGTAACAGTTTATAGTGTACTGAATGCTCCATTATTATAGATTCTACTTGACTACCTTTAATACCAGTCAAATAGAAACTGAATTGTGAAGTTAAATTTCAGAATGGTGCAAATCTGTGATTTGAAATAAGGTAATAAGAAGCTTTACAGTGTTTACGTCCACCTCCATAAAAGAGCTATTATGGACGGTATATTTGTATTATTTGTATATGTACAAAGAGTACTGTGTTGTCTGACAGTCGGAGAAGGTTTAGACATGTTTACTTTCAGTATAACACCGTTACTGAACCTCTTGACTGTGTGGGAGGTGACGTTGCTCAGTGGGATAGAGCACTTGAGGTGTTCGGCCAGGTGGTTGGCGTATCCCAGACGACGTGGGGACCCTCATAAAAAGTACCATTCGAATTTGCCATTGTATTAACAATCGTGAAATCATGGTTTACAATGATAAAACCATTGGCCAGAACCATGATCAGACCAATTTGTGTTTTATTAGTTTCCATGGTTACCTGTCAAGAAGGATCAAGCAGAGTAGTCTGCATATAGTGCAGGGTACCTTACCTCTTAGAATTCTCTCCAATTTCATTCGTTTTATGCAGTTTATAAAAAAAGATATATTATTGCTCTATTTTACATTCATAAATAAAGCACTGTTATTAAATATGAGATCGCACTATAATTATAGAGAGTGCCCCTTTTGTTGTTCGTATGGACGTCCGACCTGTGCGGCCACAGGTTTGGGCCCACACTTCGACAGGAATGGTCAAAGCTTTCTCTCACGCCGACTCACCGACAGAGCCGATTACAATTTTGACATAGTTAACTACTCATTTCTGGATAGCAATATTTCAGACGGACCCGCATGCGGCCTATACATATACAAGCGTCTAGTCCGTCACTTAATAGTGAGCCGTTGCTCATGAAAAATCCTTGAGATATATACACATCTCACCTGGTAGCATATGATGTATCATGTACAGAATATCATCACGCCTTCATTCACATTTTCTCAGATTTTGTTATAAATGCCGTACACTGACGGCAAAATACCATCGTAACGTGAAAGGAATCTGGCTGTGCGTTTCGTAACTTGCGCCTTACTCTGCTTAATCCGGGGCTAGACGCCGTTTGAATATCATGCGTTTTACATCTCCATGGTGTTCAAATGAAACGTCACAATCATTGCATGACTGAGATACATACTTTTGAAAGGACTTGGATATTCATTTGGATACAGAATAATGGTCAGTGATTAAGATTTTATATAAAGAACATCACCATGTCTGGCTGACATCATTAGAAACTCTTGACCGTGTCTCCCATGCAGTAGACCATCTTTTCTTTTTATTATTTTTATTTCATAAAAATCTAGAATTGGCGTGAACGGTCAAAAGAAATAGGTCTTTCAATTATTGACGCGAAAGTTATTTTACTCAGAACGGCTGAATATTAAATTGGAGCGATATGCAAATCTGATCTGACGTCTGCAATTAGTCGTATCTCATGGGCGGTATTGGTTCACTGCGGGTAACATAATCTTACGCCAATTGGAAGCCAGATTTTTTTGTCTGTTTTTTTTTAGGCCGTACAGCTAAGGTGGCTGTCAAACACGCACAGCGGGCCGGGAAAATTAGCCCTATCTTGCCTGAGCTTTTTGAGACCTGCCCAAATATTTTTCTAACCCCTTGAGCTGGAGAGCTGGAACTGACCAAACCATCCCCGTGGGTCAAGCTCTAACAGAAAATGTAAAGAAAACATCCACGATGGCCGGTTTGAATGCGTCACAGTGACGTCATTGCATTTTTGGGTCGATATTCAGATTTTTTTATTTGCGTGATTTTTCTGAAAATAAAAATGCATGATGTATTAGTAAATATTAATCTGGTGTGAAATAGTTTTGTTTAATCCTCACAAAAAAACGAAAACTGACGAAAATATTACTTTCCGGGTACACCAGACGGCCGCCATTTTTAATTTATCCATGATCCAGTGTTCGGGGTGTATGAAAATAGACTCAAAATGACCCCAAACTACACAAAGACACAGAGTGTATTCTCTCGATTATTTTGTTGTTCTGGATATAGCGCAGAATGTTAAGTATGGGCACTACGGTCCCCCAGTCCTGGTAGGGTTAAATTTTCAAACTGCAAGAATTGTGGCTCTATCTGTCGGCACCAATATGGGCTTAGAATAGTATTGAAGGGATATCTCTGAACGAAGAGAAGATTTGTGTCAAAAAGGGAATGAAGGAGTATCTCTGAACGAAGAGAAGATTTGTGTCAAAAAGGATAGTTAACAACCATTGCCGACCTTGAACATGAGCTGTACATTTAGATACTGTCAAAAAGAGCGATATCCAGGATGGTATCTGTGGCAGATCACAATGAACGGTCTAGAAGGACAAATCCCCGGTCGAAGGACGGATTTTACACTGGTTATATGTGTGCATAATATAAGTAGTCTCCATTATTATACAGCTATGTCCTTTGATCCAATCAAATCATTTCAATCGCATCACGTGTCCGTACAATACCCAAAGTCATATTGGATCCCAAAATGTCGTATTGAATTCATATTGTTCGCTTTCTAAGGGACGTAACTCTTTTTGTTGTGGCGCCAAAATGACGCTACAAAACTCGAAAAACCTTCTATTTTCTCGCTCGATCATCTAGGAAGCTTATCATATATGATTATAAAAAAATCTAAATTCAACGTAACATTACCCAGTCAGTCAAATTTGTCTCAAATGAAGTTCGGAAAGTAGAGACTGATAATAGATTTACATGATATTTGCAGAATTACAGATTTGGAGTCTATTGCATTCTAGGAATTTACTGGTCCTGTTGTTGAATTTATTGTTACAGTTGAATATATAAATGTTATGCTGTTTTATCTAATAAAATTATATTGATTCAAACATAAATGAAAAATCAATAACAAATAATTTAGTTTAATATTTCGATAACCTGTATAATAAATAGGTCATTATACAGGGCTTTGTACAATATGGATTGGTATTGTATTCGTCCATGTTGTGATGAAAACCGGTATTGGACTGGATGCCCTCGGCCTTCGGCGTCTCGTCCAATACGGGGTTTCATCACAACATGGACTTGTACATTACCAATCCATATTGTACAAAGGCCGGTATAATAAACTAATATTATTCTGACAGATGAGCTTCAGGATTGCAGTAACTCCGACAATGGAAGCCATTGTGATCTAATACACTATATTTCGGCTGTGTTTATACAATCGTCGGGAATACATATGAAAATTCAGAGTATACAGTCAGCTACATGTATATATACAGGCTTAAGCCAAAAAAGCGATACATGTACAAGCCAGCAGTAGAGTTCTGCACACAATGATCAAACAATGTTGGAAGTTAAGTGTAATCAGTGAGTTCAACAGCATAAGACAATATAGACAACGAAGAACATGTTCACCTAAAGAGCATGAGGTCCATAGATGCCATGGTTTCAATGAAGTGTTCGCTTTTTTACTCTTGATATCAAAAAGCTCTTTGAACAAAAATTCGTTACAGTTCTTACATGTAGTGTGGTCAATTATTTCACCATTAGGTATAACATATGAGGGGTGAAAATTGTTGTGTATCTTCACATCTATCTGTATACTCATCCCTCAATTTCCATCAATTCATTAGAATACAATAAAGTAATAATATTTATTTTGAGTCAGGTTATTTGTCAACTATCCATTCGGAGCATCTTATAACTAGATTGCCAAGAATATATTTTTGCAATTCGTTCCAATCCTCTTATTGAGAAACATTCCGACACTGTCACTCATGTCAATACATTTTGAGTTCAATAATAATAACATATCATGGAAATGGCCATCGTGAAATACACGCAACACTGTAATGCATATTATTGCATTCAGCGCCATTGGCATACAAAAATTACCATCATGACATACCCCATCTGCGAGAACTGCTCGATGAGATCCGACTCGCGACGTTACGTCCCGTGGTTCCCTAATGGATGATCATAAAGTGTGTGGTGAAATTATTTATCTCCTGGACATTGTAGATACACTTGGTAACAATTTGGTAGTTTCAGGTATCATAATCTACCTGATATCATATTAACACCAAGCTGTGGAAATATTTTACGGCAATTAAATTCGACATTTCAATTCACACCTTGCGCAACCAATATATGTATTTTGCAGAACGATGTGTAAAACGTCCATCGATTTTTGAAACTACGATTCTAATCTTCATGGTATTGTAATTGTTTAACCCGCAGACATTTTTTTTATCAATACAATATATTATTATGTATTATACCATGATTTGTGATTGTCAGGCATTACTTCCATAATAGAACAGCTTTAATCAATTTCACGGCTTTATTGGCTATCTACTGAAGGTGAAATCTGAAAATTGCATTGTATGTTCACCACACCAGATGTTATATGGTTTATCGTAAATTTATAACAAAATAAATCAATTTGGGTGTGACCAGCCCCACCCCCAGGACAAAATGTCACTTTACCTCTAAAATGACGCATGAATTGTATCTTCACATCACGCGGCTATCGTGTTACGGGAGCACATACTTTTGGCGACAGCTAGCTACTGAATTTGTGACCTACGCATGCACGTTACGTTAACCTGCCTGGTATATTACATACAGCCTCAGTATACATGTATTTGATACATCCAGATTTTATCTGGTCTATCGTATATGTCATGTACACATATAACATAGAAAAATAAGAAAGCAGTGGCGACCCCCACCCCCAGGGACCCAGACTTTTACAATGATGTATAAATTGTATCTCTTATCGAGCTATAAACCAACAGACATACTTGAGCAGATTGAATGACATAGATGTGACTCACCGGTCCGCTGAAGGCTATACTGAGTTGTGAATAATCCCCGCCCCTCCTCCTCTCCCTTTCCTTTCCCGCCGTGAAACCGCTAGAAAAACTGTTGAAAGCGACGTTAAACCTTATTCACTCACTCAGTCACTCACTCACTGTAAAAAAATCACTCATCTTCAGAGGTTATCCCACCGCTTAAGAATCCGTATTCCTCCAAGCATCGCGGTTCTCCGCACAATGATGATCATAGCACATCCTTCCTTTCTAAATACTCGTAACTTTCTGTCTAGTTTCTATATTATCTCCATCATCGTTCCCGTCATATATACCCCCGTCCTTTACCAGGTTTCCTATACACTACGATATTGAATTGTTTCTTCAAGTTTTCGGAATCACGTACGATTGCTTGGGAAATTGTTCGATATTCGATGAGAATGTTTTCTGTGTTACACTGCTTGCTTCATTCCATTCTTGAAGAAAATTCACAGGAATTTATGTAAACGTTGCTGTGATATACACAATTCTTCTAGACGAAATTCATTTCAAAACCACAAAATTATACAGATTAGTGTTGCAGATTCGTTTTCTAATTCGCTGGACTTGTTTTCCAAACGACACTCATGATATCAGAGCGAACAGATTTACTTGTCAAGACATAGATAAAAGGGTTTAACGCCGAGTTTGCGAAAGCTAAAATGCAAGATGTTTCGTGGACAAAGTCAAAGCCACGGGACTTACCAGTTCCCATTATGGGCCAGATGATAAAAAATGGTGCCCAACACACTAAAAACGCAATAACTACTACACGGATTGTCTTAAATATTGTTCTGTTCTGAACCATAATCTGTGAGGATTTCCTGGAAGTTGTCCTACGCGGGTCAACACCGAGTGTACGTTGATTTTCCACGGAACATATTGTTTGATGAATTCCAACTGCAAATCTGCATAGCTGATCAGGTTCTTCAGAAACTGTTCCCTGTATGACTTGTTGATCTCGTGCTCCCGCGACAGACGATCCTTGTTGAGTGACAATTTTATTACGCATCGTTTTAAAATTATCTGCGTCATCTTCTTGGGTTAGCTCATTCTCAACCGTATAAACTTGTCGCCGCGTCTGCAGCCCGGATTCACTGATAATGGTTCGTTTCTTCAGAGCTCTCTGCATGAGGACGTAGAGTACGACCAAGAATATAGCCGGTAAGTAATATGCCAGAATAGCTTGACCCAGTGCGAAATAACCAAAGAAATACCCACATGATCCGAGAAATGTCACGCTGTATACATCATCGTGCTGCATACCGAAAAAGTAAGGAATCCACGTTACGATTCCTAAAATCAACATTGCTGTCGAAATAACAACGGAGCGCATTTTTGTGAATCGTGAGCGATATAAGAGTGGTGACGTAACGCATATATACCGATCGTACGCAATGGCATTCAGAAGAAATATGGATACCGAGGCAGGAACAAATTCGACTAATCCGAGGAAAATGCACATGGGAACATCACAGAACAAGTCTGGGTGAAATAAATTGGCAAGATACATGGGCATGGCAAGCATCCCAATGATGAAATCAGTTAGGGCCAGAGACGTTACGTAAACGCTAAAGTTAGTCGAGAAATGTTTCTTCTTCCACATATAAAGAATTACCGATAAGTTTCCAGGAATGGCAAGGCAGATGATAATAATGTATATCGCCAAGATAATGAATTTCTTAGACTGGTCGCTCTCATTGACCCCAGGCTGGATTGTTGCATTCCGCCTGTCCTTTTCATACGGCGAGCAAAAATTGTTCTCCATTTCCATAAACGGGTATTCCACTGCGTAGAGAGCAAGGATTAGTGTCACCCAACTTATGTCACCGCACATAAGAGATTTATTGCACCATAGTCGTGTATTCATATCTCAACAGAACAATGTTGTCGGAGCATGGGAAGCAATACTTTTCAGAACTTAGGAATATCAGTTCGATCATTACTATCTAAAATGTATGTAGAAGAACAAATATGTATAACACTCCAGGATAGCATCGTTTTATTGTGTTTGATGTTCTGTGATTTTCGTATTCCTATACTATTGATTCGGTTAATGCTCCAATTAAAATGTCAGCCATGAGCTGCAATGAGCGCCGGCGAAGTAATGATTAATAATGCTGACAGCACAACAGCTATGTTCAACATTAGCGTATCTGATTACAAACATGGCAGTGTGACTATGCGTCACAGGACCTACGAAGTAAGGTAGGCATTAGGCCAGGCACTGAGCTCTTGGCAATCCCCCCCCCCCCCCCCCCCCCCAGCCCCAAGTTGAAATCCTGCCTATATTAAGATGGGCACAAGCAGCCCAAGTCAGAATCATCAGAGATTTTCATCAAAAATCACCAGAAATTTTCGATTAAAACAGTATTGAATATTTTGTTGAAGATTAAAAGTGATGGGATTGAATGAATAGTTTACCAGTTACTGTGCTGATGTGAATCTGTGACACACCAACACACTCTGTGGCAGTGATTCTGTGACACACCAACACACTCCGTGGCAGTGATTCTGTATCCCTTAATCAAGGAATTAAAATTTGAAATGACAAGAAAAATTTAGACATAATTACACATGTAATGTTTTTGTTTAAATTATATCCCAGTGTGATATATAGTCAATATTCAAGAAGTACAATCAAAGTTACTTTATCTAGTTAAATTCTACCCAAAGAAAATAAATTAAGACCCTTTAAACATGCCGTCAATGCCAGATGTTGAGTTTTATACAGCTGTAGATCAGGGCTCTGGTTACATATATCATGTTTCCATACCCTTGATGGACACAACAGCGGCAAAAACAAAGCCTCCTTGAACAACCTATCTTTATACAGGAAATTCTTAACCCAGAAATTACCATTCTCTCTTAAAAGAAAACAATTTACGCCAGGAAGGCCTTTTTTATTAAGCTAATTTTGTTAGGTAGGGGCCTACTTAGATTCAATAATTGTCATGACATTTCTTTGGTTATATCTTAATTGCAACTATGTTTGTGCCTCAAACCTGACACGCTTGAGCTATACATGTGTAACACACTTTCATTTGAGAGTCCAGACATTCCACCATTCATGTGAACAAATTGTACTAAACATGGAATAATTAAATTCACACTACCCATTTCTACAGTATCAGTACTATGTTACTATCTGTAGCAGTTGAAACCCAGTAAAACTTAAACAATTAAAACCAGTAAAGAATTTGTCTGTTAAATAACAGAAAATATGGTATGGAGATTTGAATGAGTAAACTTCTAAACAACTTACACGATACCAACAAAATGTCCCAACACAAGCTGATAAATTCCTTGGGTGGCTTGCAGGACGGCTTTGTTTCGCCCTCAGTAAATTTTATCATTGTTGCTCACAGGCTAATCTGAAGGATGATACCAGATCTTTCTATGTTCTGCTGGGTTATTGCACCGGCTGACTTAATTGGTTGATGTAGGATATTTCATCATCAGTGGCAATTTGACCTTTTGAAGCCTGCATGATTTGGTCTGTGATGAAATGTTTGGATGTGAAATAGGATACGCGTTAAAGGCCACAGTTCTATAACAATATACTGAATTGTGTGTATTAAGAATGGCAAGTTGCCTGGTAATAGCAGCGTAGATAAATGCACTAACGAATGATGGTGGAAAATTAGCATTTCCTATTTCATTATCCCATCACGTTTTGTACTGTGTTATAAAGGTTATGTCAAAGAAGCAAAGAAGTTCTATATCGATGTTTAGACTTGGGGTCGCTCAAATAAGATAGGAAACGTGTTGGTGTGAGAATTTGGAAATCGTAGAAAGAATATGTCCAATATGCCAAAATTCCATTCATGGGGTACATGTAATAATAGAACGTCCCGCTTATGATGAAATAAAATACGATGCCCGCTTTGAAATGTTTGCACTCTTGGGTGACGACATGTCCGCCATGTCAGACAGGGACATTGTGCAGTGTCAAAAGAGCTAAATTTGTTTTGCTATTCTAGAACGTATTGTATATCAGTTAACATATAAAACGTAATATTGATGAATGTTGTATCTCATAACTCTGATAAGAGTTCACAAGTGTGCACTTGTGAATTGTATTTTGTCTGTATTTTAATGTTTCCTTGTACATGCAGTGAGGTATAAATAAATTCATCGTTTTGGCCCCTTTTTGGTGCACCGCAAATATGACTCAATCTGCATTGAGGCATTGAGATTCATGACTACCGTCCAGCACATTTTAAATTCCACATATTCAATTAATTCTATCGTCAAAGCCGGTATTAAATCAAGTGTAAGTCAATCAAATTTAATCGTTTAATCTAACATATATATGGTTATAATATTATTGTTCCGACCTGCAATGATATTGCAATGTAAACAGACATGTACGATTAGGGTTTCTCGGTCTGAGATTGTAATTCGATCGTTTAGTTTCGCCTTCAAAAATAGAAAGCTTGTGCTATTTCGAGGACATTTGGTATTTCCGAGAAATACAGTGCGGTAAATAGGTCACTGGTTATTCCGTACAGCCTATGTCACGATCGTGTGTTATGGTGCTTGTGCAATAGCAGAAGTCCATCATGAACTTCTGGCAATAGTGATAGTGCTATAGCCCGGACGTCTTTAATGCGCGGATGTCGGATAGCACAGTGTTAAATTTAACAGACCAAAAAGCCATGTTAGATTTACCATTTTCCTCACTATTGGAACACTTGATAATATGGATAACATAGATTCTTGGATGCAAAGGTTCAAATGACGATCCAAGCGCGAAACTTCACATGGCTAGTCTAATTAGGACACTTTTTCCAGAAATTAATGTTACCTAACTGAAATCCAAGATGGCGGCTATTTTCCAAGATGACCGCCGAAGGACCCTGCTAATACCTGATTTTGTCAGAAAAAGTGATGAAATTTTACGATTGGAATTATTTTGACCTTCACGTATATACTTATAGAGAGGGGAAAGCAGATTCTGGTATCTTTATGTACTCCCAGATATATGTTCTAACATTCCTGAATCTGATGATGTCCCTATTGAAGGGTTGTGCCATGATGTGACCAATTCGAGTTTGCAGTGTGTTATCATTGACTGGAGTTTTTGCATTAGTGATCCCATTTGATTGAGGTTATGTCTTAGTTACGCATTATTATGTCTATATAATGTCCTTTACTAAAAGATTATTTCCATAATTTGATGCATGAGTAGGCTTATCTTGGAACAATACTTCACCTTAAATTGTGTTTCGGTCTAATCTGTGCCACCTGTTGGCCATTTTGGAATTTCAACAACCTTTACTTATTAGGGTTAATATAAATAAATGGCTGTTCCTGTCTGTTGGTTGTTAGCAGAATGTTCCGAACTGACAAGGAGTTTATTTGGGATAAATTTGCTCACACTATTCACTGTACCCCCGAAGAACGTTGTACGGATTTAATTATTCAGTGTGCCCAAATAGGACACATGTCGTCAACTGGACTCTGAATAATTTGACCTGGGTAATTAATCCCATGGAGTATTGTAACGCTGGATCATGGGAAATGTCATATCCATTGGGCTAACTTTCTGTTTGCCACCAAACATGGCAGGCTTATATACTGCATGAAGGAGAACTTTCAATTGGGCTTAATTTTCCACTATGCCCAATTGGAACCCATATCGAAAACTGAACCCAGGATAATGTATTTTTTCTGAGAATTATATTCCAGCAGTGAAAATTAGTGCAATTACTTACTGGGTCCCAGGGAATGTTCTGTTGGATTTATTTTTCCTTTTTTTAAAAATCGAGATCTACAGTTTCACATATTAATGCCGCTGTTACAGAGGAAACGGGCATAAACGATCACACGACATTCTGAAATGCCTCCTCCAGAAGGGATTGAAAGTAACGTTAATAATAAATACTACAGGTCATTGTACAGGAAATTACATAAATATCTCCAGCGAGACTGGTTTGAACTTGAATGGGACAGTTCTGGACAGGAAACCGGCATGTAAGACACTACCGAATTATCGAATGTCTCATCAAGCTCATATAGGTAATACACTAGTAGTAGGGAAAGGACCAATCTGGTCGCATTGAGGCTCTTTTGTGTGAGGCGGATGACGTCATGGATAATGTCACTTCCGGTGCGAGGTCACGTCCGGATCAAAGGTCAAAGAGCACTTCCGGTTACGTGCCATCCGAAGATGACGTGACTTCCGTTGTCAATTGACGCATGCGCAGTCGGTCAGTAGCAGAAAAAAGGCATTTGGGTGGACGTTTTGGGTCGAGGTGGGCCATCCTTGGTTTAAAAGGGTCGTGTGAGGTGTCATATTGAAGCGCTCGTGGGGTAGCGTCCGATTGGGGTGTCTTGTAATGGAACTGCCATCAATCTGCGCATGCACAGTCAGGCAGTTGTAGAAAAAGGGCATTTGAATGGGCGTTTTGAGGCAGAGATGGACCATCCGTGGTCTAAATAAGCCGTGTGAGGTGCCATCTGGAAGGACTCGTGGAGTAGAGTCTGACTGTGGTTGCAGTGAAACTGCCGTCAGTCTAACGCTAGGAAGTAAGTTCCCTAGGTTCTGTACCTAGTCTCATAATGTTTTAATTCTTCGACGCAGACAGTTGAGAAAAAGAAAGATCAGCACGTTCACAAATGTATTTTAGTATTCCTCCATCACATCACACCCACACTGGGGGAGCCGCGTTGGGTGTGTTTACATAATAGTATGGCCGAAGATTGACACTCCGAATGGCAGATTCTGATTGGACAGGAACAACCGAAAATATGTCAAGCGGATAAGAGAGACCATGACAGATGCAACATAAAATGACGGCTTCTGATTGGACAAGAGCAGCCGATGATGCATCTGATACACGCCATACTATTATGTAAACACACACGACGCTACTGCTGCCCGACTGCGCATGCGCGGATTGACAGCACTTCCACTACAGACCACATCAGTCTGACTCTCTCCCACGAGCACTTCAATATGACACCTCACACGATGCATTTGGACAGTAAATGGTCCACCTCGACCCCATAATCTCCATTCAAATGTCTTTTTTCTACTACTCTCCGACTGCTCATGCGCAGATTGACGGCGCTTCCACTACAGACCACATCAGCCTGACTGTCTTCCACGAACGCTTCAATATGACACACCACACGGCCCGGATAGTCCTCCTAGTCCCCAAAACATCCAACCAAATGCCTCCTTTCTACTACTTCTCGGCTGAGCATGTGCAGATTGACACTACAAACTACATCAATCTGAATCTACCTGAAAAGGGCTCCAAGATGGCACCCCACACGGCCCGTTTGTATCATGGATGGTCCACCTCGTTCCAAAACCGTCTATTCGAATGCCCTTTACTACTGGCGGCACTTCCACTAAAAACCACCCCAGTCTGATGTTGCCCCAGGTGCGCTCCAACATGACACCTCAAACGAACCAATTGGACCAAGAATGGTCCACCTCCAGCCCAAAACGCCCATTCAAACACTCTTTCTCTACTACTGCCCGACTGCACATGCGCAGATTGACGGCAGTTCCACTACAAACCACTCAAGTCGAACGCTATCCCACGAGCGCTTCAATGTGACACCTCACACGGCCCATTTGAACCAGGGATGACCCACTTCAACCCCAAAACGTCCACCCAAATGCCTTTTTCTAACCGAATGTGACGTCATCAGAGAACAGCCTCAATGCGACCAGATTGGTCCGTTTCCTACTACTGATACTCGCTGGACTATTAGGAGTAGAGTGTGTGAGATTCTGTGGAAGCTAAAACCGCCGTATAATTTCCATAGGTCTTACGCCGTGATTTGCTGGCATGGATGAACACATTTTTATCATTGGCTGCATTCGGTTGCCCTGTTCTGCTCACTGAAAAGGGCATCGAACAATCATTAGAAGGAGAATCTCATCATCCTTAGTCCTGGTTCATCTGACAAAGCCGAACCATGACAGTTTCGTATGCAACTTTGGTTATCTTAAGACGTGCAATACTTTGTTCTTTCTACCACGACTGATGCAAGAACAGCTATGAGCTAATAAAGTTGTAATCAATTGGCTAGGCGGAAACGTTACGGTTATGTTCAGCCCCTCCCCCGGCCTCAATCATTGACCTCATTGGCCCAAGACTACCTTTGAATGAAACTGAGGGCTGTTGCTGGTGCCGTTTAATTTACAGTAGTTGAAAGGCGAATTTTTGTGGCAAGCGTCCTGGTGGTGTCGGTTTTCTCATACTTGTTTTATCACTTTCGATGACCAAAACTTGTATTAACAGGGATAATCGGCAGCCATCTTGGTTAATTTTCAATGCCAAATGAGTGACCTAATCGGACGATCCCTGCTAAGTTTCATTCTAGTATCATAATTTGAACGTTTGCCTCTGAAAATCTCTGTTATGCGCTTTAAATGTTTACCATTGTAAGACAAGCGTTCTGAGAACCTCGACTTTTGGGATGATCCGCTGAAGCTGCAGCAGTATTCAAAGCATATATGTAGAGCAAACTTTTCAAGTACAGGTGTACATGTAAAATTTGCCTAACAAAAACCTTATCATTGGCAAATTACTATGTCGAAACCCTCAAAATTTGAGCAAAAGAAAAATAGTATTTCATCTCATAAATAGCACAGGCTCATTCGTTCATCATATGAGACATGTTTAACAAGTTTCATAATCATCCAATGAAACCTGACAAATTCAGTTAACTTTTCAGTACATTTTTGTCTAGCAAAAAGCACCCTATATTTGGCAAATTACTAATTCCAAACCCTTTTAATTTGGAAAAAAAAATTCATCTCATAAATAGCACAGGTACATGCTATAATCATATGAAACATGTGTATCAAGTTTCATAATCATCCAATAAAACCTGACAACTTCAGCAAACTTTTTATGTACACTTTTGCAAAACACAAAACTTGATCATTTTCCATAGTTTGGACAAAAATTAATATTTCATCTCATAAATAGCACATGTACATTCTCTAATCATAAGAAACATGTTATGGAATTTTCGGTCTTCAAAACGACAAGGGCTTGTGCGCGGTCTTAAGATGTTGTAACGCGAAGTCGTCCGCAGACTCGGGTGATGGTCTCCATAAGACCCCGTACAATGATAGATTCCAAGGTCCAGCTTCTGAGATTTCTCGAAGACTTGATAGCCTCTTTAAATGAGACAGGATACAACAAAAACTGAGTCGATGTCTGCTGAATATTAAGCCGATTTATTGCAATTCATTCCACCTAGATTAAGAATGATCGGCGGCATTTGGCAGGCAGACTAACACAACTTCATTAACATCAGACCATTTTGTAAACAGTCATTTTCAGAACTGGAGATAGTAACATCTATCATCGCAGATATGGTGGTATTAGCCTCTGTTGAGACCCGATGGTATTGGCCTTCAGTGAGACCTGATGGTATTGGCCTGCCTGTATTTGCCGGTCATCCCTTTCTATACAGTCCTATAGATTACAGGGTCGAGTTAACTCTGAACTAAATTCTGATATCTTTGGTGCAGCTTAGACAAGCGGATCAGGGAAATGTCACATTACGTAAATACAGTCGACAAACCAAGGATAATTCAGTACACTTACATAAGCAGTTTCTATGTTATCCTGTATAAATTTGAAATTACATAACTGTTTCTCACAAATAGTTGTGTTCACAATAACTGACCTAAAGGGTCATGAAATAGAATTTCGGAAATAGTTTTGTCAAAATACATCATCATATAGCATGCACAAATTATATAAAATTGGTAAATGAAAAGTCGAACTTTATGCAATTATATGGTGGCTAAGAAGTCTACCTTTAGGTGAAAGTATGGTGGCTAGAAATCACTATTTCACAATGTGTACCAAGTTTCATAATCATCCAATGATAGCTGACAATTGTAACAAACTTTCTATGTACATATGTACATGTGCAAATTTGCTAAGCAAAAAACCTTATCATTCGATTTTAACATTGGAGCACTCTAGAATACCTGGGTGGTGCCATAACTCACCCTTTTTGTGAATTTTTCTTGTTTTTTTTATTTGTTAAACCAAAAACCTTATCATTTCCAAGGAGGTGATACCGACGACGACATCCTCTTTTCCTCTCTCACAATATCTCCCCTTCACTTCATAAGGCGAGGTAAATATGAATAATCTAACCTCACTTCGGGATGTAGTTTCCATAACGGTGCCACGTTTTGACAATACGGCAGGTGAATTTGAAAAATAAAACGCATAATCCATGTGTGTGTAGCTTAGTTGAGCTCTAGTACGTAAGCGTATCAAGTTTCAGTGCCGGAAAGAATTACTGGGAAAACTACCTAGGTGGCATTATCCACGGTTCAGTTTTCGATCTGAGTCTCAATTGGGCATAGTGGAAAAATACGATGCAGTACTTGAGCGTGTCACGTTTGGTGTCAATAATCCTTGACAGTTTGGAACAATTCATTATAATAATCACAGAGAGAAGAACAACACAGTAAAACATACAGGTACATATATATAAAAGAAATGAGATTATAACTAGTATAGTGTTGGAAATACGGGTACAAAGTAGCCCATTCTACCGCCTCATATCCGATCCATTTATCTACGAACTTCCCAATCATCCAATCATTTACCCAACCCTCACATATATATATATGGCAAAGTGACACAGATCCCAATAGATAGTACATTTCCCGGGGTGCATTAAACATACGTGTCAAGTTCCAACATTAGCATGCTGCATGAGATGAATTACCCATGTGGCATTATCCAGGGTCCAGTTTTCGACTGAGGCCCTAATTGAGCAAACTGAATAATCAAACCCGCCGAGACAATCCCCAGGATACAGTAAAGAGTGCGTGTCACGGTTGGACCCAAATACAAGCCTTGTCAGTTCAAACAATCTGTTAACACACAAACAGACAGGAATAATCCATATATATACGTTGTATATTGATCTGTAGTGTTAAAATAGTTGAAATAACGAGATGGCGACCAAGTGGTGTGGATTAGGTTGCAAGACATTTCATTGTGAGCGCTATCCCGGAGCTTAGACATCTTCATTCCTCAAATTATGGCAAGAATCTTTGAGTAAAGGACATTATATAGACATAGCATTTGACGAGTAACTGAGCCATAATTTCAGCAGAAGAGGATCGCTAATGCGGAAACTGTAATCACTGATAACACAATGCAATCTCGAATTGGTCACACCATGGCGCAACGCTTTTACATTTACATCATCAGTGCAGAAATTATAGAACGTATCGCTGAGAGTACTTGTAGATACTGAAATCAGTTTTCCCCTGGACAGAAACATATAAATGAACACCAAAATGAATCAAATCGCAAAATTTCATCACTTTCTCTGGCTAAATAAGGTATTACTAAGGTCAAATGGCGGCCATCTTGGAAAATAGCCGCCATCTTGGATTTCAGTTGACTAACAATATTTCATGGAAATGCGTCCTACTTAGAATATCCATGCCAAGTTTCGTGCTTGTTTCGTCATTTAAACACTTGCATTCAGGAATCTATATTATCCGTATTACAAAGTGTTCCATTAGTCACGAAAATGGCAAATCTAACACGACCTATTTAGACCTCGTTTCCATGGCAACGGCACCACATTTTGACAGTACTGCAGGTAGATTTGAAAAGCAGAGAACATCAGCTTTAAAATGATGTATAATCCATGTGTGTGTAGGGTGGGTGCATTAAGTCGTCTCTGGAGGTGCCCTGACCGCTCGCCTATAATGCATCATTGACGACGAGGGTCGGCTCATCCGTAATTTGCGATTTTCTGGTTTTCGCGATTTTCTGCATCGCTTAGGCATAAAATGTGTGAGACAAATTTGGTCTTGTCTGGACCATATGTAAAGTCTGACAATTTTCAAGTTTTGAAAGACCGGGATATATTTAAAATTCCACAATAGACCCGCCGTCCATGTCTCAAATTAGGACACGACATGCCATGGCGGTAGGCAAAATGTGGGCGCCATGACAAGATGACAGTTGATAGCACATGGCGAAGCTCTGATTGCATTCAATCCAAATGTATCCCATGGAACAAAAGTACGCTGTATATTAGCCACACTCGTATTGTAAGTGTTCAAGGGGGCGTTGTCAGCTACGCTTTTGAGTGCGCGGTTAGAGACGCTTTATTATAGAGATTCATGTGAATACCTGGACTAGAATTATCATATGGCTAGTAACTACGGCTTAATCATATCTGTCCCTCCCCGTACTGAACTTTGTTCTTGTTTTTCGAAACGAAGAAAAATTGATATCTGAGGCTTGTCATATTGGGAACCTTTTAGCCTCTTTACATACTTGTCTGGTAGAGATTGAGTAAAAAATATTAGGTGTAATTTCAGCTCGCTATAGTCTCAGTGAAAATGAGCATATTGCGTGAGACGGGGGTAAAATAACCAGTAAAATGGGATAGAATAGACAATCAGCACTGCGCGAAGGGCTCAGATTTCCGATACCGGAAACTAATTGGAAACCTACTGGAAACTGGTTACGGTTTCCAAACCAATTTCCGATGGGTTTCCTGTTATTGAAACTTGCGTTTCAACCCTATCTGGCCTGGGCTTTTTGGGACCTGTGCAGGCCTTGGGGAGCCATTCCCTCCCCCCCCCCCCTAAATATTTTTATAACCCCTTGAGCTAGGGAGCTGAAACTTACTACAATAAAACCTTGATCAAGCTCTATCAGAAAATTTAAAAAATCCAAGATGGTGTTTTTGATTAACGTCACAGTCATCTTCAAAACAGGCATATTTCTGGTCGATTTTTCGGATTCATTACTCGTCTTTTCTTTGCAATGATAAATTGGTAAATAAGTCTGATGTGAAATAAAATAGATTTTGCGTAAGTTTCCTCGAAGAAACGCAGGAAGTTTTTCAAGAAAAACGACGAAAACATCACTTTTCTGGTACACCACATGGCCGCCATCTTGAATTTAGCCATGGTCCTCTACTCGGGGGTGATGCTAATAGGCTCAGAATAACCACAGTATGATAAACTAAAAATCACTCAGGGTCAGCTTTCATTCTGTTGTCATTCCGGAGATGAAGAAGAAAGTTTGTTAGAGGGCCCATAATCCCCCCTCTCATGCCAGCTATTTATGATATTAATAACTTCGCTTAACTGTTTAAATGCCGAGTTGGGAACCTTCACAAGAAAATATACTTCACCTTTCAAATTAAGAATTTACAGTTTTTGCTAAATCTGATAGGGTGTGAGTAGGAATTAACGTCGTTTTCAGCAAAAGTTCCATCATATCACGACGGTGCCTGCATGTACCAGGACACGAGAGTGCCAACCCTTCCTATTATCATGGGCACTGATCAGCCCAAAGAGTACAAAACACAGTCACCAATCCGATAATTTGATCAACGTTGCTAACAGTTGCTCAACTTCGGTGATCTGACGAGAACTAGTGTGCCCAACGAAAAAGAATACTTATTCAAGCGCATCCATGCAATATTTTGTTCATTTTGTTTTATGTATTATTTTTCCTTGCATTGCTCGATTAACCCTTTCATCAGGGAATTATTTATTGTCTCAAATGTTATACGCCGACGATGACACCAGGGTCCACCACACGAGTTAACTATGACTGAAAGATTTTTTTTATCCAGTTACATATATACACTTACGTAACAAAAACAAGAGACGGTATGCGTCCACAGAAATATGAACAAGTGCGTACACGTAGACACATATATGACACCCATCAATATGACACACGAAAACATACCAAATACATAAAAGCATGTTCCATTCTCCATTTTTTTAATTTTTGTATATGTATATATTATCGCATAATGTAACGATGACCATTTTTGCACATTAACACGTACATAAATGTAAACATGCACATGTATATACATGAACATATGTTATATATACCCATGTATATAGCAACATACGGTGGAATACGTTCGGTAAAGATATACATATATATTGCCTTTATAAGGAGACACAAGGTGTACTATGACATGTGAAGAACATACACGTCTCTATTAAATACGAAGTACATTAGACAGAACAAATAAAATAAATAAATAAATGGACAAAGAAAAAATAAAAATACAAATTCCCATTTTTTTCAAGCTTTACCCAACTCAAAATCTGTTTTTTGAATTTACAGGAATAAATATACCGTTTTGTTACTAAAAATAAACAGTTTAAACAATCTTGTTTGCCCTCCCATCCACATACAACTTTTTGATAATTATGTTAACTGAAATATTTTTGTCATGGAACCACTCTTGCAACTCTTGTCCATAGACGCCATACTTTAGGGCACATCAAAAATTGTCTCTTTATGAGATTGACAGAAAGAGCATATATCATCTTCTCGTTTCCCAATTGTGTATAAAAATGAATTTGTACATAAAGTTCTGTGTAAAATTTTGTTCTGCATATTTCTTACTTTTGTGAACTTTGTACATGAGAAAGTATTTTGGCATGTTTCAGTCCAGTCGATCTTCAAATTTAATAATTCCTCCCATTCAACGTTGCTAACAGTTGCTCAACTTCAGTGATCTGACGAGAACCAGTGTGCCCAACGGCATAATGTTTTATGTATTATTGTTGCTTGCATTGCTCGAGTAACCCTTTTATCAGGAAACTATTTATTGTCTCAAATGTTATACGCCGACGATGACACCAGGGCCCACCACACGAGTTAACTATAACTCAAATAATTTTTTTTATTCAGTTACATATATACACGTACGTAACAAAAACAAGAGACGGTATGCGTCCACAGAAATATGAACACGTACACGTAGACACACATATATGACACCCATCAATATGACACACGAAAACATACCAAATGCAAAAAACATGTTCCATTCTCCATTTTTTTATATTTTTGTATAGGTATATATTATCGCGTAATGTAACGATGAACATGTTTGTACATTAACACGTACATAAATATAAACATGCACATGCATATACGTGAACATATGTTATATATACTCATGTTTATAGCAATATATATACTGAAAGTTGTTGCGAAATTTATTTATTAAAGCGATAATATTTAAATCTGTTTTTTTTTTAATTTACAGGAATATATATATTGTTTTCTTACTGGAAATAAACAGTTTAAACAATCTTGTTTGCACTCCCACCCACATACAACTTTTTGCTAATTATGTTATCTGAAATATTTTTGTCATGGAACCATTCTTGCAACTCTTTCCATAGACGCCATACTTTAGGGCACATCAAAAATAGGTGCTCAATTGTCTCTTTATGAAAGAGCATATATCATCTTCTCGTTTCCCAATTGTGTATAAAAATGAATTTGTACATAAAGTTCTGTGTAAAATTTTGTTCTGCATATTTCTTACTTTTGTGAACTTTGTACATGAGAAAGTATTTTGGCATGTTTCAGTCCAGTCGGTCTTCAAATTTAATAATTCCTCCCATTTTTCGGCTGTTTTAATGACTAATCCTTATTCCCCGTTCAATAAATCATAAAAGGATTACACCCCTTTGTCAATAATGTAGCTTTTTCTATGCCTAGAACAGGGCTATACTGTAGCGTTTCACTGTATCCGTGTACTAGTTTAGTCTTCCGCACTTCTGTAATAATTGTAACCACGCGAAGGTAGTCTAGATATGTTCCTCTTATATTGAATTTAGTTTTAATATCTTGATATGACAGAAGCTTTCCTTTACAGTCTACGATTTCGGGTATATAATTTATGATTTTATTGGACCAGTGTTCGACAAAAATAGAATGTTCAGATTGCTATTAAGCCAAACTGGCTGGTTGACAATATCGTCTACTTTCTGAGGTATTAGTTTTCGTCTTAAAAGTTGCCATGCATGGAACACATCTTTCCAGAAAGGATTAACAATATTTGGAATTTGGCTTTTTAGGTGACCGTTCCCTAGATTCCATATATTGTGTAGGATACTGGAGTCAACATTAACGAGATCGTTCTATTTTCTGCTGTGGAATAATAATCCTGTTATCCATGATATTTTCAAACTATGCATACAATGTGTGACATTAACCATTCGCAGTCCCCCTTGTTTATAATCCTGCGTTATTATTTTCCTTTGTATTCTGTCACTCCCTCCATTCCAAAGGAACTTGAACAATACTGTATTTAGTTGCTGGATAAAGTCGTCTGGAGGGTTAGGTAGGGCAAGGAAAAGATGAGTCAATTTAGATAGTGCCGATGCTTTTATAATGGTAATTTGGCCTAATTTCTCAATTTCCATTTACTTAACTCTCTCTTTAATTCTTCTAATTTTGCCAAATAATTAAGCTTCCAAATCTCTGTAAAATTTACTGATGAAAAAGTTATCCCCAGCATGTTGAAATCTGTCACCCATTCTAGTTTTATATCTTGGCATAATCTTATTTCCGAACCTGTTAGTGCACCGATCCAAATTGCTTTGGTTTTATCTATATTTATTTTAAGACCAGGTAGTTTATAAAATATATCCAATGTCTTTAAAGCTGATCTAAGCGATGTCTCCGACCCGCCAAGGGTTAACTGCGTATCGTCTGCGTATTGACTGATTTTATATTCAGTTTTTCCTATAGTAATGCCTTTGATAATGTTATTATGTCGAATCATGATTCCAAAATCTCAGCACACAACAAAAATAAATATGGAGAAATTGGGTCACCTTGTCTACAACCACGACTGTTTTGAAAAAAAAAACTACGATAAGTGACCATTTTGTATAACACAAGTTCTTATAAAAAGTGCGAATCCAGTTCCTAATTGATTTTCCGAAGTTGTATGCTTGTAAAACTTCGTCAATAAAAACTCACAAAACCGAGTCGAAGGCTCAAAATCTATTAATAAAAGTAATATCTCAAATAAATTGATGAAGTATGTGAGCCAGTGGCTACGTCGTATCAAAACATTGAGTGTGTGTGATTAAAGTGTTAGTGCACCAAATCTCGGAAAACGCATCTCAAATTCAAAATTCCCGCATTATTCGAATTATTTTGGAAACAATTTTGTAGATTTATCCATAAACTATTGAATCTGTGTTTCTTGCTTCCAGTATAACAGACACCTAAGAAAAAATCTTGCAAAATAAGAGAAATAGTATCATGCGCAAGCGTGAAATCACCGTATATAAATAATAAAAATTGTTATAAAAACTGTAGTGAAATATCATTTTTACGGGTTAAATATTAAATAATAAAGGCTGATTTTCCATCCTGCGACCTATATTCATTCTCCGTACGCACATGACGTCAACCATCTGCCAATATACAAGCGTCTAGAATGTCATTCAATATTCAACCATCGTCCGTTAAAGAATTTCCACGTCCATAATCTGAATATCTAATTATTTAGCACCAAATTCAATAAAATCGTGGTATACGTAAACATAGGCTAGTTTCCTGCAAGGGAGAAGCGGTTTTAATGATGCTGACACGACATCATGATGTTTCGAAAACACCAAATCCGTATCGCTGATCATTATTCTTAATCCGTAAGATTTTCGTTATGAAGTCATTATCCGGAGAATGATGTATCTGCTACGCTTTGACTGTAAGTGCATAGGATCATACGGACCCTAGCGCCGGGATATATGGAATTAGACGAAAGTTACGAAACGTAACGCCATAGATCATGCACGCTAGGCTCGTAGGAGAGAGAGAAAGAATTAAGGTTTAATATCGCGTTCAACAATATTTCAGCTTTATAGCTACGATCAAACAAAATTCTAAGCTCTCAAGCCAATAACTTAGTAATCCAACACATTAAAACATACATTAAAACGTATGTAACAAACCGGTTTCTCTCAAATAACATAAGACACAGTCCTCTCTCGCTGGACTAAAACGATCTTCCAAAATAATCGCTTTAAAAAGAATCTCTTACAATCTTAAAATCTACGCACTGTTTAACTGTGAGATCTTCGTGGCGTGGAATACACCTTGGGACTGGTTCTTTTTAGTGATTGTTCCTGAGTTAGTCGTGTATGGCCGATTCTACATCGTCTAATCATGGTTTGATAGAAGCGTTTCTGGCTGTTCAGATGAGTATAGCCTACAGTACTTTTTTGAACTTATGAAGTTTATTATTCACAGCATCCCATAAAGATTGAAACAGCCGTCTCACATATTTTGCTATCAGAATCCTATATCCATCGCCAAATTTGAGAAACTTTGAGTGTGTGGGGGAGGGGGGGGGCTTAATTAATGGTAGAGCCTTGTTTTATAAGTTTATGCAATAAAAATTTTTTTTGTGAAATCGCCACATTTGAAACAGAATCTGGCAAAAGCTACAGGGCAAGATATGTAGACCCCACTAGAATAGTAAAGTCCGGAGTGGGATAGTTAACAATATCGAAATTGTAATCATCTCTCTTGTAAAGTCGACGAGAAAGAAGGCCCGCTTCATTTTATAGAGATATAGGTCTAAATAGCATGTACCGTCAGAGCTACCTGTAGATTCCTTCAAATCCAACAAAGGTGGATATATATATATATATATATATATCCTTACTGCGGCATTTCTATAGCGATTATTCACAGCGAGAATATCGTCTATATAGCGTGTGGTGAATGAGAATAAACGGGCTTTGAAATGATTGTTTTTCGCGTCTGCATGTAGTCGTTTACGTAAGAGAACAGATATAGGTCAATCAAAAGAGGTTCAAAATTACTATCCATTGGAATACCTATATGCTGTCAATATGTTGTGTTGCAAAATTTCACATAGATATTATTAATGCGATATTCAAGCAATAGCGTCGAGAAATCCCATTTTGATATATGTCTGTGTTGTATGTGTCCTTTCGCGTTAAAGTCTGTCAACAGATCTTTGAGTTTTTCTATATCCACATACATTCAACGCCCGAGGTTTTGGAAAGAGTGACGCAATACCTTTCTCAAAATGATTTTAACTCCTGATCAGGAATGGACCGCGTTAACAGCCTCTAGGACCAGCTATGAATCTACCTTTGTACGGTGTTTTATGCAGTATCGTCACGAGTGGTTGGAAGCCAAATACCCCTTTCATTGAGAAATATTTTGCGGGTTTTAAATAAATATTCCAGAGTAAATGCAGTTTGACAGTAAGTAGATGTATTCGATGGTGTTGTGTTTAGACTCATTTCCTTAACCAGCACCTGGTAATAGTAATATTTACATGTGAATATTAGTTGGAGCTTTGTCTGGGACTATTTAGTCTGGATATTTGTTAGAACTTCTTGCGAATTCGGGTTTCTCAGTTCTTGCTTGCTCCTTCTCAAAAAAATAAATAAATCGTTCATCCAGTTTCCCATCAATCATACATAGCAGATTTCCGGCATTGGTTTTGGTGTCCAGTAAAGAACATCTTATATCACCGACTACTGTTTTCGGTAAAGTCAACAGAACTGTGCCTGTGGTTTTGCTGACCTGAAAAAAAGGTTTGCAATGGTACAGTCCTTACCGGTAGTTACCGTGGTAGTTCTGGTTGCTGTTTCCATTGTGACGATCGCGATACAGTCCGTATTCGTTTTTTCTGCCATAACCACGTTTTTCTCCAGATAACTGGAATTCAACGGCAGTATTGCCGATTTTATTGTAACACCGTACACAGTCAGAAAAATGATGCTGGTCCAACATCCTGCTTTGTGGAGGGCTGGTCAAGTGGTGTTGAGAAATGGTGTTGATCAATGTTAACACTAAATAATGGTGTTGAGGTTACTTCAACACCAAATAATACTGTTGGTCAACACCAATAAATGATGTGGAAAATGGTGTTCCCTGATAAGTGCTGTTACTGGCGCAACATCAATTAATGCTCTTGGCTAATACCAATAATGGGAGTTGGAGACATGGTGTTTGTCGAAATTCGACACCATTTATAGATGTAGAACTCAACACTTTCTTGTGTTAATCAACGCCAATTTTCTGACTGTGTACATTTGTCAACAAAGTTTATAGATCACTTTCACACGGTCTGTCATTCAACGCCACGTGATCGAAGATATCGACGCAATCTCGCCAAGATATGGTCATGGTACCGCCGAACAGGAAAGGGTCAAACGAAGGGTGAGCCATGAGGCTCATGAGGCTCAGATGTTTGGTCTAGGAGTCATGACTTATTTTTCACTATATCTCAGGATTAACTTTCGGTGAAACAAGATTCTCACAATGTGCGAGGTCGTGTGTACTTATCGACCTACTCTTCGCAATTCTTATCAGCCAATTTCGTTGAGAACCACTTATTGACGATTGACGCCAGTTTAGGATCTACCTCTTTATCGATTTGATCATCGGCATACAATTCCAGCTCAATAAGAGATAAAAAAAAATCACCCCATATCACGTTAGCAGATAGCCGTGCTATTTTCTGCGCCTGTGTATCTGAAAATTATTGTCAGTGAACAAACCATTTTCATATGTCCACCTCTGTGGAACCGTAGTCATCCAAGTTTCTCGGTTCCTCTCAGAGTCATGATAACAACACATCCTTCCGTACAAACTTCTTGGAACCGACTCCGAGCTTTCTATGTTTTCTGTATTATCTCCATCATTGTTCTCCCCATGTTTTTCTTCGTCCTTCGCCAGGCTTCCTATACATTACATATCTTACATATATCTCCGATTTATGATACTGGATTACGGGTTGATATCTTCCGGATCTCTATGATTTTTGGGGCAAAAGTTCGGATATTTCATACGAAGTTTTCTTGATCTACATGCTTGCTTTATTCCATTTGTAGAGAGTCATCACTGAGGACCGATTCCCAACAGACGTAAAATAAAATTAAAATAAAATTGGTTTCTTGAAATAGAGAAGCGGCCAACGTTTATCAATCATAGCAACAAGATATCCTAATGTTCTATTAAGTCACAGCACATTGTCTCGTAAAGACATCCACAAATATATAAAATGATTGAATATTGAATTTAGGAAAGTAAATATAGAAAATATGTTATAGGCGATATCGAAGGCACGGGAATCAGACGGCTTGGTAATATGCCAGAGAATATAAAATGGGCCCAACTCAATAAAAAAGCAGTAACTACCACGTACAATGATTGTCTCGATAGGCTCTATTCTGAACACTGACCTGTGGATATTTTCGGGCTTTTTTTCTTGCGGATTACCAGTAAGTAACATTGGTAGATGTTCCACTGAAAGTATTGTTTAATGGATATTGACTGAAAGTCTACATGGTTGAGGTTTCTCAGAAAATGTTCCTGATGTGATTGACCGATCAGTTGTTCCCTTGGCATCTTGATTAGTATCTGTTCAGATGTAACTTCGGCTTCAATGGAGCTACATGTACCTGTGTTATCAGCTTGGCTTGACTCATTGTCAGGAATATAAACTTTTTGTCTTACCTTCAGCCTAAATTCACTGATAGTTGTTCGTTTATTCAGAGCTATCTGCATGAGGATGTACACTACGGCCAAGAATATAGTCGGGATGTAATACCAATACAACTTGTCCTGACGTGAAATATCCAAATATTGGAGAACTGCCAAGATGTAAAATTAGACTGGGAAACGGATATCGGAATTCTTGGTATGCAGCTTTCTTCGATTAACTTTAATTAAATATGGAAAATAAACTACCTGATTACGCTGGACCAACTGAAAACAGAATTAAGCAAATACAAAAAATAGGTATCTTACACCTTTAGGCAAATAACAGTAATTAAAACAATGGCCCTGTCAAAGATGACTCGCCTATTTCTTGCCTTGTCAAGCCCACCTGAACACTTTATCCGGAAGCTGAATACATTATTATTTAAATTTATCTGAAATGACGGAAATAATCGAATAAAGAGGAAAATACAAACACAGGACTATAAATAATGAGCACTAAGAATGGTAAATACATAAATAACTTCATACATATCCTAAATATATCGTTGTTTAAAAGGCAGGTCTTTTGAAACAGGAAATGGAAGAATTTAATTAACCACGGAGATGATTACCTAACATCGGTAATAAATAACATGAAAAATCCGTTCTGGAGAGACAGCGATAATGTCTGGCAACTTTATATATTTCGGAAAAACCTGACCCCAAAATCATTGAAAGATATCATAGACGAGCCTCTATGGTTTACTGGAATTGAAACAGCTTTTTTTTAACTGAACATGCTGAAGAGTGGTATGGAACGAAGCTGACACATATTAGAGCTATTATAGAGGAGAATATCTTGATTTCGAGAAAATAAACGAAATATACTGAGTCAGAGGGACATATTTGGACTATATACATGTAAGCCTATTGAAATCAATTCCGGAAGAATGGAAAAATAGTCATTACACCGCTTTCTGTTAAGGGAGTAGAGGACGTTCATTTCTAGAGATTGATTTTTTTTTTAAATTTCAGAATTTTTTCATCAGGTTAGGAGAAGATGATCCATGGAAAAAAAATAGGGGGTCACCATACTCGTTAAAAAAATATGGTAGCTAAAAGCATGTATACCACTTAAAAGCCATAACACTGAATACATAGGGAAATTTGGATTTTTTCTTCTTTGATGCTCAATAAATCAAACTTCCCAAGGTCAAATTTTTCCCATTTTGCTATATAATACTAAACACATATAGTGCTTGTTAAATATGTAATAAAAACAGGGGGACACCATACTTTCTTAGAAAATATTAGCGGTATAACAGATAAACTGAGCCTTTTCAGTCCTATTTCCAGGAGGGGGTGGGGGCGGGGAATCGGGGTGGGTGTGGAGAATATTATTGAAGTTCCAATTATTAGCCATTCAGAAGTTTTCTTTTTGTTGAAAGTGAATAGGAGTGAATTTGAGGGTATTCCGGAGGAATAATTTTTAACCTATGGAGCACTTTGCACCCTCCAACCGTTGAATTTGAAATGCCAATTTTTTGGTCCCTCCCATCACACTATCGACCCACCAGTAGAACGCATAAATGGTTGTTTTGTGTCTTTTGTTGATTTTTATTCCATTTTGAGATGTCTGCGTACTTTTGTTAGGAAATTCAGCTTGTTTTGAAAAATCCGACAAATCACCATGTTGTAGCCCCATAAGAGCAGGGAAATGAACGTCCTCTACTCCCTTAATAATCGAATCCACTTATAAACAATGTTTTATTAAAATTATAAGTTGATCCAGCCATAGATTACATCCCAAAGCCTAAAGGCTCTAGTTTGATTTCTATGAAATTTTATTACAATGGTTTTGAAGGATAGGCAATGTGCTGAAAAGGTTGTGGTGTAGCTGGCGTAATTATAAAGGCACATTTTTTGCATTTCAAAAAAAGAAGTTTTTTGTGAAATAAAAATTTGCCATTCGCTTGGAGAAATATTTAAAGATTCTTCTATTCTATGTTGCCAAGCATAAATGTAGGATTGCCGACATGATAATTTTATTTTGGTGCGAACCAAATTGCTATTTAAATGAAAAATCTCAATTATCTGACTTAACGTCAAAACCTCCATAACCATTATCATGATTAAAGTTTTTTCCATTGAACTTTTATGTACAATCTCCCTAGGGCTTTAGATTTCACCTGCTTGTTTTTCGTGGTATTTGGTTGTTACTAGGTGGCGCTATAGACATGAATGCAGGTAAACATGTGTAACATATCTTCTAAACAACATCTTTGATTTCCATGAAATTTGAGTATAATGATCTTGCAAGATAGGCAACGAGCTGACAAGATTTTGGTGGTGTTGGCGAAATCATGGAGGCGCATTTTTGCATCTCAAAATAAGATTTTTTTCACAAAAATAGAAATTTACTTCTTTGAATCAGGGAAAAGTAATTCGAGTGTGCTGAACATGAATATAACTTTCCCAGTGTTATAATTCACATCCCTTGTAAGCCAAATGACCATTTTTTGTAATACGTGAAATTTACATGACTTGAGTCCAATATCTACATTCCCGAGGCCACATGCTTCATCATGTAGTTTCGTGATATTGTTCATCATTGGGTGGCACTATAGACAGTAAACTTATATCGTCCAATTTATTGCCATTTCATGAAGTTTATTGTCCGACAGACAAAGGATTTCAAAGGACTGAAAGGTTGTTTGGTTTTTTTTGGATTGAACTTGAAGGGCCACCTCCCATACGGATTTGCAGCCCATCAACATAATGCTTGATTTATATCTCATTATACATTCTTTTTTACAATTACTAATTTTATTAACATTATGGTTTAAAAATGGATTGAAAGGACATTGGTGCTGTTAGCGGTGGCATATACATGTGGCATACAGCATAATCTGCTAAATATATCTAAATCTAGGCTACATCAACCCCTGCTTACACACATAACGAAAATGCAGTCAGAGAAGATATGCTACCATCAATATGGTCAGTATGGAAAATTGCAAGGATTCAAGTGAACTTGAAGTCAGGCCATTCTGGTCAAATAGACATGTACTGTAACACTGATATTCTGCTTCACCTTTCAAGTCTCATGATGTAGGCCTGTATGTTGATCATTCAGGTGATAAAACCTGTAATGTTTGACTTACTGCATAATGCAGTTATAAGTGGACTACTAGACTGCTTGTATCAACAAAGTAAACACTTCATTCCAGAATCAGTGCTATTTCTATCTCCATTACTGATATAATAATTTCTTCCTGTTTCCAATTACATAGTCGCCAGTGGTTGTGAACTCTGGGCTTCCAGATGTCTGGGGATGCATTCTGGTCAATTTTCAATGAATAAAATAACAAATTATCACTCAGTAAATGCTCATTTTTTTTTGTTTTATGTTGAGGTCCCCAGAATTTATTTGAAAATCGAGATGTGAAATTGCACATATCGTTGCATTTTTACAGCATAGTTACAAATGTTGATAATTATTTTTTCAACTGAAAAAGTAAAAAGATTTTTTAAGTGGAACTTCTACATACCTGCCATATGGCACATCCCACCTGGGAAATTTTTACATGTATATCTAATTGAAGTAATCCATTGGAACCACTGATGATTTTCCAATAACAGAGAAGAAAAGCAACTCCAAGTAGCTAGGGATGATAATTTCATTCTGTATATTTCGCTATTAGTTTTAGCATCTTCAGCAGTGAACAAAGTTACAAACAGCTCCATACGCACAGTATATATACAAGGCATAATGTGATCTTAGCCAATACACAATTATGAATAGGTGAGTCAGTAAATTATGTCAGTCGGTTTGGACGGATATTAAAATGCTGTCATTTTCAGAAATTAACCTGACAGCGATCTACAAATGATGTGATTCAGGTGATACAATACACACTGTAATTGATGAAAAAATACATAATCTGCTTATTTGGTAAGGACTAAGTAAACTGTACACAAATGAATAAAGTATTGTGATATAGTGGGTATGTACCTACATTGAATATTTCTACATGTCATCTGCCAGATGTCATGAAGTTTGGATAAGGACTGTCATTTTAAGATAATATAGGTATAATTTACTTGGCAATCCACATCAGAATTGATGAAAACCTACAAATGTTGTAACTCGCATGTTTCATAATTGTAGTATATTCCCATGCGAGTTACAACATTTGTAGAGTGTGTATTGTATGACCTGAATCACACCATTTGTAGATCACTGTCAGGTTATCGCTTAAGATTTAACAATTTCTGAAAATGACAGCATTTTAATATCTGTCCAACCTGATATAATTTACTGGCTTACCTATTCATAATTGTGTATTGGCTAAGATCACATTATGCCTTGTATATATACTGTGCGTATGAAGCTGTTTGTAACTTTGTTCACTGTTGAAGATCCTATAACTAATAGCGAAATATACAGAATAAAATTGATTCCTACTCGGAGTTGCTTTTCTTCTCTATAATTGAAGTAAAATGGTGTGTTCTTGTGCATTTTGACAGAATATTTAGACTTTGAAGATGGTGTGTAATGATGCCCCAAAATGAACTGAATTTTCCGTGTCATCTGTTTGTCTGTCTCTGTCTGCCCATCTTTCTTGTCATACCACACATGCAGCTGGTGATGGATCAGAAGCCTAATGAAATTGACTGACCTTCACCTGTTTTATCGAGGTCAAATTTAGCATTAGCAATAATTTTTAAAGGAGTGAAGACAGGCTCTCCAAATTTATAATACTTGTGCAATTGGTGACTGACTAGAAGCCTATCCCAATTCACTGAATCTATTTTCTCGGGTTATATACGGTATATTATGATATAACATGAAATATAGCTAGGCATTCTAAATTGATGCCACATATGCAACTGATGACGGACCTGAAGTCTATGAAAATGACTGACATTGACCTATTTTCTCGAGGTCAAAAACTGTATGTTAAGTCACATGTTAACTGCCAACATACACTTCAAATCTAACATTGTCATCATTTTGTTGTGGCTGTGGTTTTTCTTCCAGAACAACTTAGCGAATTTTGCATGTGTTCCAACAGCCTCATGCTTCAACAGTAACTTAAACCATGCTGTATCGGCTGAGCTGTTGAAACACCCTCCATTTCCTAGCTCTGACATACTGCATCACTGTCGACATATGGGTACCAAGACTGAGTGATGGATCACACAGCCAATGAAGGTTCCCAATTTACACATGTACATTGAATGTCGTTATTGCCTTAGTAGTATTAGCAGCATTTTACAACAACAACAATTTGTTGACTTACAGTGAAAAATTATTGTGAAATGTATCTGTTTTTTTGTTGTTTGGCATTTTTATTTGCTGGCATTGTTTGAGATAGAATACAACAGCCTAATTCATACAATCAGGAATAAAAAGGGGGTTAAAATCTATTATGTTCAAACTTTCGTAGGAAATATAGAAGTGGCAATTTGAAATTTTATTTTTATTCGATTTTTTAATGTTGGTGGACCCACGAAACGCAAAATAAAGTTGGTGTTCCCTCAGACTGGATTTCGACCATTGATGAAGAAATCCCTTCTCAGAGGCACTTCTACCAGGGATGATTCCGGATTGCTCATCCTCCAGGGGTATGTGCCCCACCCTCTGTCCCATCCTAAAAACAATTGCCACCCCTAATAGGGGGTGTGCCCAAATTGGAGAGATCTAAAGCCATGTGAGTACCAAATTATGTGTTACAAAATTATCTGGGGAAATGCTCTTCGCCCGTGTTTCACACGAGCTTTAATTCATTATGCATTCTTTATTACAATCCATAATTTTATTAACATTATAGTTTAAAAATGGATTGAAAGGACATTGGTTCTGCTAGCACTGGCATATATGTGGCAGTGGGGGTTTTTACAGTTAAATATATCTAAATCTAGGTTAAATCAGACCCTGCTTACACACAAAAATGCTATAATGTGGTCAGAGAAAATAATCTGTATACTGTATGAAGAATTGCAAGGATTTAGACCGCTTGAAATCATGACATTTTGGTCAAATTGACATACTGTAACACTGATATTCTTCACATTGCAGGCCTACATTATCAGGACTACACACACACACTGTGTATGCCTGTATGTTGTCCATTCAACTGATAAATCTGAAGTGGTGGACTTATTTGCATAATGCACTTAACATAGTGCTTGTGTCAACAAAGTAAACAGAATCAGTGCCATTTCTCTCTTCATTACTGATATAATAATTTGACCCTGTTCCCAATTACACAGTCTACAGTGGCTGTGAAGCCCTGGGCTTCCAGATGTCTGGGGATGCATTCTGGCCAATTGTCAATGAATAAAATCACAAATAATCACTCAGTTAATGCTCATTTTTTTGTTTTATGTGGAGGTCCTCAGAATATATTTGAAACTCGAGATGTGAAATTGCACATACCATTGCATTTTGACAGCATAGTTACAAATGTTGATAATTATTTTTTTAACTGAAAAAGTAGAAAGATTTTTGAACTGGAACTTCTACATACCTGTTATATGGCACATCCCACATTTCTACATGTATATCTGATTGAAGTAATCCATTGGAACCACTGATGATTTTCCAATAATAGAGAAGAAAAGCAACTCTGGGTAGGGATGACAATTTCATTCTGTATATTTTGCTATTAGTTATAGCATCTTAAGCAGTGAACAAAGTTACAAACAGCTTCATATGCACAGTATATATACAAGGCATAATGTGATCTTAGCCAATACACATCTATGATTAGGTAAGCCAGTAAATTAAGTCAGTCAGGTTGGATGGATATTAAAATGCTGTCATTTTCAGAAATTGTTAAATGTTAAGCGATAACCTGACAGCGAGCTACAAATGGTGTGATTCAGGTGATACAATACACACTCTAATTGATGAAAACAATACATAATCTGCTTATTTGGCAATAACTAAGTAAACTGTACACAAATGAATAAAGTATGGTGATATAGTGGGTATGTACCTACCTTGAATATTTCTACATGTCATGAAGTTTGGATAAGGGCTGTCATTTTAAGATAATATAGGTATAATTTTGTTGGCAATCCACATCAGAATTGATGGAAACCTACGAATGTTGTAACTCGCATGTTTCATAATTGTATATTCCCATGTGAGTTACAACAATTGTGGAGTGTGTATTGTAACACCTGGATCACACCAATGTAGATCACCGTCAGCTTATCGCTTAACATTTAACAATTTCTGAAAATGACGGCATTTTAATATCCATCCAACCTGACTGACTTAATTTACTGGCTTACCTATTCATAAATGCGTATTGGCTAAGATCACATTATGCCTTGTATATATACTGTGCGTATGGAGCTGTTTGTAACTTTGTTCACTGCTGAAGATGCTATAACTAATAGCGAAATATACAAAATGAAATTGTGATCCTACTCGGAGTTGCTTTTCTTCTCTATATTATAATTGAAGTAAAATGGTGTGTTCTGGTGCATTTTGACAGAATATTTAGACTTTGAAGATGATATGTAATGATGCCCCAAAATGAACTGAATTTTTCGTGTCATCTGTCTGTCCGTCTATCTTTCTTGTCATACCACATACACATGTATGCAGATGGTGATGGATCAGAAGCCTAATGAAATTGACTGACCAGCACCTGTTTTATCGAGGTCAAATTTAGCATTAGCAATAAGTTTTAAAGAAGTGAAGATAGGCTCTCCAAATTCATAATACTTTTGCAATTGGAGACTGACTAGAAGCTTGTCCCAGTTGACCGAACCTATTTTCTCAAGGTTATATACTGTATATTATGATATAATATGAAATATAGCTAGGAATTCTAAATTGATACCACATATGTAGCTGATGATGGACCTGAAGTCTGACATTGACCTATTTTTTCAAGGTCATAAACTGTATGTTAAGTCACATGTTAACTGCCAACATACACTTCAAATCTAACATTGTCATCATTTTGTTGTGGCTGTGGTTGTCTTCCAGAACAATCTAGCGAATTTTGCATGTGTTCCAACAGCCTCATGCTTCAACAGTAACTTAAACCATGCTGTATCGGCTGAGCTGTTGAAACACCCTCCATTTCCTAGCTCTGACATAGTGCATCACTGTCGAAATACGGGTACCATGACAGTGATACATCACACAGCCAGTGAAGGTTCCTGATTTACATTGACATGTCATTACTGCCTAAGCAGTATTAGCAGCATTTTACAACAACAACAATTCGCTGACTTACAGTGATAAATTATAGTGAAAGGTATTTATTTTTTGTTGTTTGACATGTTTATTTGCTGGTATTGTTTCAGATAGAATACAACAGCCTAATTCATACAATCAGGAATAAAAAGGGGGTTAAAATCTTTATGTTCAAACTTTCGTAAGAAATATAAAAGTGGCAATTTGAAATGTTATTCAATTTGTTAATGTCGGTGCCCATGAAACGCAAAATAAAGTTGGTGTTGCCTCACACTGGGTTTGGCCCATTGGTGAAGAAATCCCTTCTCAGAGGCACTTCTACCAGGGTTGATTCCTGACTGCTCATCCTCCAGGGGTATGTGCCCCACCCTCTGTCCCATCCTAAAAAAAATTGCTACCCCTAATAGGGGGTGTGCCCAAATTGGGGAGATCTAAAGCCCTGTGTTTACCAAATTATGTGTTACAAAATTATCTGGGGAAATGCTCTTCGCCCGTGTTTCACACGAGCTTTCATTTGTTTATATATCCTGGTATGGAGAGGTAATATTAACCTTTTGTACATACGTTTATAATCTTTTTTGACATATGTGCCAAACTTTTTCAAATGCATATGAGAAATAATCGATTAAATACTGAATTTGCTGCTTGCCATAAGCTCCAAGGAGTGTATGCACTACCTGTATTGTACTGTGAATATTGAAAGAGTATGAAGTTATTCGTCTATAAAATGGCAGTGTTACTGTTCTGATTTTGTTATAGGTATGATTTGTGCATGATAAATACAGCTATACCAATGGCATAAGGCGGAGTTTACTCTTCCGTCCAATTTGTCAAACGCTATTTAGACGATATCTTGGCTTTGTGGAATCCGTACTAACGAAACATTTAAATATGTCTATCAGTCCATAAGGCCCTTTCATAAGGATGATGATCAATTAATTATAGAAAAATATAAACAAGAGCCTAATTGGCACTATGGACTACCTCATTAAAACGAGTTTCGGGTTTCAGTGATTTGCTACTGAGAAAGTGAGAGTCCGTGACCTTGACCGTTGAACTTCTGACCTCAATCTTGGTACCCATCTCATTGCTTCTCACTAATACATCCACTCACAAAAATGTGATTTTCAATGGTTTCCTAGCCTTGACCTTTGACCTTTCTACCTCAAAGGGTTTCTTGTTTGCCATAATCGTGGATTTGATAACAATCTATATACTTGGACTGGTGTAATATGATATGCAATGTTTTCGATAATTTCCTGTTTGGGGACCACCGTGACGTTGACCTGTTTGATCTGTTTGCAATTTCAGTAACTGGCATGTCTCTGAGTGAGATATCCACTGAAAAAAAATTATTTGAATTTCGATGATCTCCCGGTTTTTGGACCGAAGTTATCTTGACCTTTGACCTCAAATTTTGTTTGCGATACATCCTCTTGCCCACATATATCAACTCACAAAATAAATTACGATGTTTAATAATTTTTGCCTGTCCCCATATAGTTATCCTCAGGAAATTTGAGAAGAATTGGTCAGGTTGCTGAAAAGTTAATGAATTGAATATGTGTATTTGTGTATATTTATTCCATTAGTCAGCTGACGTAGTCCAAAAGTAAAGCACTATGTAGTACCGGGTATATACCCATATACGACTATATTTAATGATAAAGGTGTGAAATGAGAAACTTGGCTCTCTCGCCCGTTGTAGGACATCCACCTCTCTGGGTTTCGTAGCGTACGAATCCCCATACTATCTTATTCCTCCATGCAGCAACGATTTTGCGAAAAACCTTCGGTTTACATGAATTCCACAGAAAAGCGGACATCGCGAAAAACGGACATCCGTCGCAGAAAATTCACTCCATATTTTTTCGTCGGAAAATTCTAGATGCATCAAGGTAGAAAGATGCATTTTACTGAAAGGAATACCATTTAATAACATTTGGAGCGGAGATATGCGCTGGACAAGAACAAGATTACAATGGACAAAATAACAGTTTAGAGCCCTAATTTTATAACGAAGATTCATTCTAGAAATATTTTTTAAGAAAAAGAAAATGTGTACTCTATTAAAAAAAATTATCGAGGAGATTTAAAATGCACACTCGTGATTCCGTCACGAAATCTGGTGATCGTAGGTAGTAGAAAGAGTTGAAATTCTGTTGGAAAAAATTAGGCTGAAAGTGAGACTGATGACGTCACGGATAACGTCACGTTCAGGTAAAAGGTCACTTCCGGTCACGTGACGGCCCAGCAAGTATTATCTGCCCCTAAATAAGACCGCACGCTGCAGTTATTTCAATGTTAAACCTAATGGGCAACCCACTCATGGGCTGTGGTACCTTGTTTTCTCTGTCTCGCGATGTCGCGATGTGGAAGACGATGGGAGGGGTCTCGAGGCCATGGAGTGAGCTCTGCCGAAAAGTTCAGGCAGGTCTGGGGTGGACATCTTAGGACCAATCCGGCCCAGTGTACAATTACCTGGCACCATGGGCAACCCACTCGCAGACATTTGCATTATGGGGTGTGGTGCGCCTGCGCAGAGAGGGAATTGTGGGAAAAATGAACTAGGGTGAACATTTTGAGGTCGAGGTGAACCAATAGTGAGCGTCCTGGGTTGTGTGGGATATCCACGTGAAGCGCTACTCCATGCCGATCAAGTCGTGGGTGGGTGCATGTAAAACTTTCCCCGAAAAAGATAACTGTAGCGTACGGTCTTATTTAGGGGCAGATAACTCTTGCTGGACCGTCACGCGACCGGAAGTGACCTTTGATCCGACAGTGACGTCATCGGATGTGACGTCATCCGTGACATCAAAGTGACGTCACTCTTCAGCCTCAATCCTCAGTCTCATTTTTGCGACAGAATTCCACGGCTTCCTGCTACTCGCTTCACGGACTAGTTTCAACCCGTATGTTGACCCAATAAACTCATTTCTTATGAGAAGGCAAATTTTGCCTTCTTCTTATGAGACGACCAAAACAAAACCGAGAAAAAAACATTAGATAAGCAACTGTAACGTGTGCCGTAGCGAGGTTAGGTCACAACAACGATTATTACTGAGATCGACCTGCCACTGGCCCTGGCTATCGCTAAAGGAACACCTTCGCTAGTGGAGAACGGGGGCCAAGGGAGATAACAACTTCCAAAGATGACAGAGACAAATATAGAGGTATACAATGGTGTATTCTGCAAAGACACGTTGTACATAAGAAGATGTGAACCGTGTAGCTCAGGCAGAATGCCTGAACATAGTATTATCTTTAGGCAGAACTAGAAATAATTACCATTAAAGAATACAAAGTTAATATTTACATTTATATTACATCCAATAAATATGCGCGGCGCATATTGAGGCGGCCTGGCTGCTGGCCCCTCTCAATTAATGGACTGAAATTGGAGGCGGCCATGTTGCCGGCTCCGTACCAAGGTCTGACGTTCGAGCTAGTCTACGGATGTAGGGCTCAACTTCCCCTTCTGCAGTTGAAGCGAGGCCACGGCTGTGGCGGCTCACCAGGGTCCCTATCTCTCAAGTAAGTATAGGCTGCGGCCCATCTCTGGTCTCACAACTTAGTTTTTGGTGGATCCACGGCCTGGCTGTGACCTCCCGGCTTAACTGGGGCCTTTCTGTGGCCGCACGGCTTTGTATACAACGGGCATACGGCCTGACTGATGCCTTTCTCACGGCCCCACGGCTTCGTATATGGCAGACCCACGGCCTAGCTCCGGCCTTTCGCCGGTCCCACGGCTTCGTATACAGCGGATTCACGGTGTGGCTGCGGCCTTTCTCCGCCCCCACGGCTTCCCATAAGGCGGACCCACGGCCTGGCTGCGGTCATTTTGCGGGTGGGTGCATGTAAAACTTTCCCCGGAAAAGATAACTGTAGCGTACGGTCTTATTTAGGGCAGATAACTCTTGTTGGACCGTCACGCGACCGGAAGTGACCTTTGATCCGACAGTGACGTCATCCGTGACATCAAAGTGACGTCACTCTTCAGCCTCAATCCTCAGTCTCATTTTTGCGACAGAATTTCACGGCTTCCTGCTACTCGCTTCACGGACTAGTTTCGACCAGTATGTTGACCCAATAAACTCATTTCTTATGAGAAGGCAAATTTTGCCTTCTTCTTATGAGAAGACCAAAACAAAACCGAGCAAAAAACATTAGATAAGCAACTGTAACGTGTGCCGTAGCGAGATTAGGTCACAACAACGATTATTACTGAGATCGACCTGCCACTGGCCCTGGCTATCGCTAAAGGAACACCTTCGCTAGTGGAGAACGGGGGCCAAGGGAGATAACAACTTCCAAAGATGACAGAGACAAATATAGAGGTATACAATGGTGTATTCTGCAAAGACACGTTGTACATAAGAAGATGTGAACCGTGTAGCTCAGGCAGAATGCCTGAACATAGTATTATCTTTAGGCAGAACTAGAAATAATTACCATTAAAGAATACAAAGTTAATATTTACATTTATATTACATCCAATAAATATGCGCGGCGCATATTGAGGCGGCCTGGCTGCTGGCCCCTCTCAATTAATGGTCTGAAATTGGAGGCGGCCATGTTGCCGGCTCCGTACCAAGGTCTGGCGTTCGAGCTAGTCTACGGATGTAGGGCTCAACTTCTCCTTTTGCAGTTGAAGCGAGGCCATGGCTGTGGCGGCTCACCAGGGTCCCTATCTCTCAAGTAAGTATAGGCTGCGGCCCATCTCTGGTCTCACAACTTAGTTTTTGGTGGATCCACGGCCTGGCTGTGACCTCCCGGCTTAACTGGGGCCTTTCTGTGACCGCACGGCTTTGTATACAACGGGCACACGGCCTGACTGATGCCTTTCTCACGGCCCCACGGCTTCGTATACGGCAGACCCACGGCCTAGCTCCGGCCTTTCGCCGGTCCCACGGCTTCGTATACAGCGGACTCACGGTGTGGCTGCGGCCTTTCTCCGCCCCCACGGCTTCCCATAAGGCGGACCCACGCCCTGGCTGCGGTCATTCTGCGGCCCCACGACTACGTATACGGCGGACTTGTGGCATGGCTGTGGCCTCCCGGCTTGACTGCTGCCTATATACAGTTCGACCATGCACGTGTACGGAATCACGTGATACGTCTGTACGTATAGCTATAAAGTTTCTAGGAGAATGAGTTTATTCAGAGATGCTGCTTTAATTTCTAGTGGCAGACGTATAACTCTTCTCAGGCGCAACACCAATTCTGAAACAATCCATGTATTTTCACCCTATCGGTGATACGATTTGCACTATTCCCACTACTGCTTAAGATAAATCCGAAAATATTCTGTGGCTTCTATACATTTTGCTTTGGTGGTATTATACATCTTGGCCAATAAATGGAGCAGACGACATTTACAATGTTGAAGAAATTATCGAACGTTTTAACCGTTTGGATTTCCATCGAATCCGACATGTGCTATGTACTATGTACTATGCTTGTTAATGTTCGCTGCCCCAGATAGAATAAGAGGGACAGTATATAACTTGGCACAGGTTCCCCGGACTCTCAAATTCGGGGTTGATCCTCCATTACCCCATTTCCCAAATCTGACTTCAATGAAATCATAGGGTTGATTCTCCATGCCCCCAGTTCCCAAATCTGCCTCAACATACTGTGATGTCATAGGATGGATCCTCCCTGTCCTCATTTCGCAAATCTGTCTTAATATACGCTTATACAGTCAATGCATCACATTTCCCCATTAGGATGCTAAATCGTAAACTAATGATTCAACTGGTCCCATACTTTCACTGAAGATATACTGGGTAACTAGCTGTCAACAGTTCGATTGTCAGTACCATTGGAATTCTTGGTTTAACCTAATTTTCTTCCCACCTGTTGAAAACGCTTAATTTAACTTTCTCCAAATGTTTATGAGAGACCTTTGAGATAATAGCTCATTTTGAGTTGACATAATTTTACAAACACCTTCAACCAGGGTCGCCACAGCCATAGCAAATCTGAACACCCCTGACCATGTTTGATATTTTCTTGGAGCAGTCATGAAAGAGCTCTTCATCTTTCCCAAATACCTTTCAAGGTACAATTTCACATTTTGTACGTGAACAGCAGCTCAGTGTTTAATAGATATGAGATATAATTTTGTTTCATAATTGCATGTGCAAAGGACTAGTTAAAGTAGTCCTGTCACCAATTCGATCTCTTATTAAGCACATCGGACTAGTTATTTGCCGCAAATTTAATTTATACAGACAATGGCGATATCTCTGTATCCTGGAGTACGAATGATGTTTGCCGAGACGGAGGCCCCTTCGGCTATTCTTCAAGTCAATGCAGTGGGCGTTTTTAGTGAAGAAGCAAATCAGGCACTCACAGAGCAGTTAACAGAAATGATGGTTAAAACACTTGGCATACCAAAAGACAGGTGGGTAATATGTTTGAATGTCTATGCACTGTGGGCATAATGTACCAAAAGACAGGTGCATAATATTAATACTGGGCATACCAAAAGACAGGTGGGTAATATGTTTGATACCTATGAACACTGAGCATACCAAAACACAGTTGGGTAATATGTTTGAATAGCTATAAACACTAGGCATACACAGATACAGGGGGGTAATATGTTCGAATATCTTCAAACATTGGCCATGCCAAAAGACAGATGAGTAATATGTTTGAATATCTATGAACACTGGGCATCCAAAACACAGATGGGTAAGATGTTTGAATATTTATTAACTCTAGGGATACCAAAACACAGGTGGGTAATTTGTTTAAATATCTATGAAAACTAGGAAAGACAGGTGGGTAAAATTTTGAATATCTATAAACAGTAGGCAAACCAGAATACAGGTGGGTAATATGTTGAATATCTGTAAACACTGGGCATACCAAAGTAGAGCTGATTAATGTATTTGAATAATTATAACACGGGTCATACCAAAAGACAGGCGGGTACTATGTTTGAATATCTATGAACACTCTTCCGATGCACTTTTTCACAACTTGCTTTGCCAGTAAGAAAAAGGGCGCGTTTTAGCGAAGTTTTGGCTCCCATGAGGTGCTTTGGGAGTGTCAAGAATGAAATATTACGTATAAGAGTAATGTTTTAGTTATCAGAAAAAACACTATTTCATTCATACCATACCTCATGGGGACCGACACCTCGCTAACACGCACCACGAATACCTATGAATACAATACTAGCGTTAAGCCCGTCATTCAATACTTAGCCGTCGTCCGTTGAAGAATTTTCGCATCAATAATCCAAAGAACGCTGGGCATACCAAAAGGCAGGTGGGTAGTATGTTTGATGAACACTGGCACATCAACAGATATTTGGGTAATATGTTTGAATATCTATAAACATTGGGCATACCAAAAGACAGATGGCTAATATGTTTGAATATCTGTAAACACTGGGCATACTAAAAGACAGATGGGTAATATGTTTGAATTTGTATAAGACTGGTCATACCAAATACAGGTGGGTAATGTGTTTGAATAATTATAACACTGGTCATTCCAAAAGACAGGCGGGTAATATGTTTGAATATCTATGAATACAATACTAGCGTCTAGTCCGTCATTCAATATTCAGTCGTCGTCCATTGAAGAATTTTCGTTTCCATAATCCAAAGAACACTGAGCATACTAAAAGACAGATTGGTAATATATTTCAAATATTTACGAACAATGGTCATACTTAAAAGACAGGTGGGTAATATGTTTGAAGATCTTTAAACACGAGGCATACCAAAACACAGGTGGGTAATATGTTGAATATCTATAAACACTGGGCATACCGAACACACATGTGGGTAATATGATTGAATATCTATAACACTGGTCATACCAAAAGAAAGATGGTTAATATGTTTGAATATCTGTGAACACTGGGCATACCAAAACACAGGTGAGTAATATGTTTGAATATATATTAACTTTAGGCATACCAAGAGACAGGTGAGTAATATGTTTGAATGTCTATGAACACTGGGCATATCAAAAGACAATTGGGTAATATGTTTGAATATCTATCAACACTGGGCATACCAAAACACAGATCAGTAATATGTTTGAATATTTATAACACTGGGCATAACGAAAGACAGGTGGGTAATATGTTGAATATCTATGAACAATGGGCATACCGAAACACAGGTGGGTAATATGCTTGAATATCTATAAACACTGGGCATACCAAAGTACAGCTGATTAATGTGTTTGAATAATTATAACGCGGGTCATACCAAAAGACAGGCGGGTACTATGTTTGAATATCTATGAACACTCTTCCGATGCACTTTTTCACAACTTGCTTTGCCAGTAAGAAAAAGTGCGCGTTTTAGCGAAGTTTTGGCTCCCATGAGGTGCTTTGGGAGTGTCAAGAATGAAATATTACGTATAAGAGTAATGTTTTAGTTATCAGAAAAAACGCTATTTCATTCATACCGTACCTCATGGGGACCGACACCTCGCTAACACGCACCACGTCTTTTCAGCCGCTACGAGAATTTTATGACTTTCCGTTGTTTTTTTTCTTTTAGATTTTACATAATGTTCAATGACGTTCAGCCATGGGATGCCTGTTTCATGGGATCCACCATTGCTAATCTACAGAAAGAAAAATAAGCTGTACAAAACACCCGAAGTTGTCTTATATAGCTGTCAAACCGATTGCTATGATGCCACAGTTTTCTTCTTACTGCTTTGTATGTGTATATTTATAATTTTTCTCCTTCATAATACAGCAAATTATGTGTCATACTCCATGAAATCTTCGTTTTGGTTATTCGACAGGCAGAATGCAAAACTATAATTATAAAGACACATGCTGATTTCTTGCAATTGTTAGGGCCTCAACTATTTGCAGAGATGCTGTACCTTTCATCAAATCCGTGCGTACCACTGCCAGTATTCTTTTATAAAGTGGATGTTCATGTGGTTTCCTCGGATACAAGTCATCTCAATCTATTTTTGATTGTGACTCGCTATATGATCATCTTGAATATCTTTGTATTATACTATAACGAAAGTTCAGAATTTCTTCCTTAAGAATCACCAGTGTTCTGGACATGTTGAAAACGAAAATATCCTATGTTTACGTGTGCGGTTTACTTACCGGAGTGAATTCAACGCTGAATCTTTCCTAGAATGAACTACGATGATCCATGACACAATCATCGCATCGAATGCCCGGTAAAATTACCTCAAACGATCAGTCGAGACTGTGACCATGACCATAGTAAGCCATCATCCGAACGCATGGCACGATCATACGTAGAAACTTCTGCTCATAGCCATGCGGTAACGGGTGCTATCTGAGTGTAATAGGGTGTTTCCCAAATGGTCACATCCGACTGGTCCCGTTATATCTGACATCGGTGCAATCACATTCATACAACGAAGACACACCTCCAGAAAGCGATCGATTGAAATGATCCCATGGTGGGCCTCGAAGTGCCCCCATCACAAAATAAAAAGCATATCATTTTCCTGTGGTCTGCCGCCGATTTTATTTTGTTTTCAAATATGTTAGGCCGTTTGTAATATGATTTTTCTTAAGATAAACAAAGAAGCATGCTCCACTATAGAGTGAGAAATAAAATAGCTAATTCGCACAACTTCGTTTTGGTCTCGCGTAGACTCCCCATGTCTTGCGCCTCGTGAAACTGACACGTCTGCATGTCTAGGCAATATTTGAATACAGATAATTTCATTGGCTCGTTTAAATGGGGCCGACATTTGACCTCATGCTTTGGGAACAACTTTCGAACTGGATTATCTCCCTCTAGATAGATGGCGCCGTGTGAAATACATGCCGAATCACAGCGACAATCTAAGGGTAGTATTTAGTGAAACGTGAAATGCCCTTAGCAATCTAAGATGTAGTAAGCCAGCTCGGTTCGTTCGCTGATAGGGAAAACCCCCATTTCCGTCCCGAGTCGTGGCACTGAAATTTGCTGTCATCGAGTGGATTTACTAGGGAGAGCTGGCGGCTGACATTTACAATTATGGTTTAAGTATGGTGGTTGGCCATCCCTGCCATAATTCGTCATTTACAGGATGCCTGTAAATAATATATACCATGGTATAAAATGCCAAGCCTGCCATAATTCGTATTTACAGGGTGCCTGTAAATGCCAAGCCTGCCATAATTCGTATTTACAGGATGCCTGTAATTATTTTGTACCATGGTATAAAATCACAAAGCCTGCCACAATTCGTATTTACAGGATACCTGTAAATGCCAAGCCTGCCATAATTCGTATTTACAGGATGCCTGTAATTATTTTGTACCATGGTATAAAATCGCCAAGCCTGCCACAATTCGTATTCACAGGATACCTGTAAATGCCAAACCTGCCATAATTCGTATTTACAGGATGCCTGTAATTATTTTGTACCATGGTATAAAATCGCCAAGCCTGCCATAATTCGTATTTACAGGATGCCTGTAATTCATTTAGCCGTAAGTCGTAAATTTACGCCTTCTTATTATTTCCATCAATGATATGCGCTTTTAAAAATTTGGTGCCGGGTTTTACGCAACAGGGTTATCTCCCCTCCTGCCAGTCGATCGACCGGCCCTGCCTCAGTAAATTATACAGGGAGAAAAAACGCCCTGGCAGTCTCCGCACAGTGAGTCTTCACCAAGCCATGTAGCCTTTGTCGGAGATTAAAAGTGCGAGATTATCCGAACTGCTCTGTATCGCAACAACTTGAATTAACCAGAATTAATCAACTGCAGCACATCTGGGGGATGTGGCAGACAAAAGACAACAAACATTCGGTGACTACGGGTAATTAAATAACTGTTCATCTCTTTAGAACAACAACAACAACAACATTTGGCCTACATCAAGGTTAACGATCGTTTGTTTGAAAACAAATCAGCGATGCTTGTTTTGTCGAAATTAAATGGTCCCGCACATTCACATCTGCAAAATTATATATCCTTGTATTTAGTACGCGGATAAGGACTGTTTTTGGCTGGTAAAATTCAGGTTTTGTGAAATGTTTTGGTACATAGCTATATGTAAATTGACTGAGGGCAGGGTCGATCGACTGGCAGAAGGGGAGATAACCCTGTTTGGAGGTTGCGTAAAGCCCGGCACCAAATTTGTTAAAGCGCATATCATTGGTAGAAATAATAACAAGGCGTAAATTTACGACTTACGGCTAAATGAATTACAGGCATCCTGTAAATACGAATTGTGGCAGGCTTGGCGATTTTATACCATGGTACAAAATAATTACAGGCACCCTGAAAATACGAATTATGGCAGGCTTGGCATTTTATACCATGGTATATATTATTTACAGGCATCCTGTAAATACGAATTATGGCAGGCTTGGCATTTACAGGCATCCTGTAAATACGAATTGTGGCAGGCTTGGCCATTTTATACCATGGTACAAAATAATTACAGGCACCCTGTAAATACGAATTATGGCAGGCTTGACATTTTATACCATGGTATATATTATTTACAGGCATCCTGTAAATGACGAATTGTGGCAGGGATGGCCAACCATATTTAAGCCTCCATAGCCATATTTTCCCAGTGAAGTCTACGTAAGCTTGGAAAAACACCCTGTGAAGGAGAACGCTTGTGGACTACTTACTGCCTCGCACACAGAAGGGTGGCACTTTCTCGCCAAAAGTAATAGGGGGTGCTGCTATTTCGAAGACTATTTCTACCTTTATACGCAAAAGAGCGGAGAGCCTATATAAAGACGAGTTCTCGCCGAAACGACACAGTACAGAAATTCCAAGGTGAAAGCATCGCTCCGGCAGGGCCGAAAAAGAGCAGCGATCAGGTCGCCGAATTAATTGTACAGAAGGCCGCCGCCGGGTCGAAGAGAACCGCCGTCGGGTCGCCGAATTAAATGGCATAGGAGTCCGAGCTACGTTTACTTTAATCCCATCTCTACCTGTTTCGACCGTATAGTATTCATGAGAGCTGTTGCCGGTAGGGAACTGTATTACTGGTCTCGACCGACATTACTTTTCTGTGAAGAGGCTGCGGTTATACAGAATTAATCCTACATAAACAATTATCCATGCACACATTTACTTACTTACACATATATATCCAACTCACCGGCTTAAGGCTGGGGAATGAAATACATTTACGCTTACACTCACAAGTCACAGGTTTAAGGAGGAGGGAGGGAATTTGGCTTAATGTCACACTCAAGTTTGTTTCACTCATATGGTGACAGTCAGTTTGGTTGGTGGAGGAAGCCGGAGTACCCGGAGAGAACCACCGCCCTTCGGCAAGTAACTGACAAACTTTCACACATGGACCAGCTGGGCTCGAACCCGTGCTGGTTCAGCGGTGTGAGGCTAGCGGTCACCAGCGAAGCGCCTTAGACCACTCGGCCACCGAGGGTCCCTCACAGGTTTAAGTCTAGGTCTATTACTATAACTTCATCTCTACCTGTTCGACCGTATTGCACAGTGGTGCGGGATAGCTCTGGATATTATAGTATTCAGAATAGCTGTAGCCGGTAGGGAACTGTATTATTCGTCTCGGCTGATATTACTTTCCTGTGAGGAGGCTGCGGTTATACTGAATTAATCATACATCCTACATGAACAATTATCCATGCACACATTTACTTATACACACCAGTCACCGACTTAAGACTGGGGGTTGAAATACATTCACGCTTGCACTCACAAGTCACAGGCTTAAGGCTAGGGCTTGATATCCATACATATTACCAATACTGGGTGATCACCGGCTAGAGTCCATCCATAAACACACCCACATGCACACAGTCTCCCATAACCTTGTATATACGTTATATCATTCACTGCCAACCATATATTAATATAGTTCCAGTTGGAAAAGAGGGTTCTTTGACCAGGAGCCTACCCATCCACCGTGTGCTATCGATGTTCGTATCGTGTGGACTGTGTAGCCGTGAACTCTAGCATCGATGATTCGTCCTTGGAGCCGGACAGCAGAGTGAATCCAACGTTATATGAGGAACCAACAATTTATGCATTATAATAGTTGTAACTGTGTGTAACCACTATTGATAGACATATATCTGTGTACCTAAGGATAAGGAGATATTTCTGTATAAAGATTGAGGATGGTTAGGAAGCTGGAGCGCTCATCTCTATGTATCACACGGTCAACAGAGCCAACCGCTGACATTGTAGCGCTACCATTATATAGGAAGTATAGAGAGTGAGACGGCCAGCCTATGTTGTACTGTTCTGTTCTATTGGGAGTTCTATTGAGATCGTTTTTCTAGTACAGAAGCCTAACATGTAAATGTGTTATCGATGGCCTAATTTTCGTTTTGTCCCTGTAAAACACTCACCTGATCAATTCAGCGTAATTTTAACAGCTTTTTTCTTGATGGGTTTTATCAGTGTTTGGTACAGATCATCAGCATTTGCTGACAGGTGATGACATAATTAGAGCATTTCCACAAAGTGGATGCTCTTATGTTTTCATGAGAAACGGCTCCGCCGGATCCGCCGCCGCCGCCGCGACTTTAAACGTGAATATCTCTGAAACCGTTAAATATTTTCGGGTCAGACTTGGTGTGCTATCTCCTTAGGCCTGGGAAATTTGTTTGGTTGTGTTTCGATATCCGCTGCTCACCACTAGGTGGCGTTGTAGTCAGAGCATAGGTAAACCTTTCTCTGACGATTTCGTCTGAACGGCTTGTCTGATTTCTTTGAAATTGTATTACAATGGTCTTGAAGGATAGTCAATGTGCTGAATAGGTGTTGGTGTACCTGGCATAATTATAAAGGCAAGTTTTTGCGTCTCAAAAAATAGTTTTTCGTGAAATGAAAATTCACCAATTCGCTTAGACAAATATTTAAAAACTGTTCTATTCTAGGTTGCCAAGCATAAATATAGCATTGCCGACATGATAATTCCCTTTCGGTGCGAACCAAGTTGCCATTTAAATGAAAAATCTCATTTACCTGACTTAACGTCAAAACCTCCATAACCATTATCATGATTAAAGTTTTTTCCATTGAACTCTTAAGTGCCATCTCCCTAGGGCTTTAGATTTCACCCGCTTGTTTTTTGTGGCATTTGGTCGTCACTAGTTGGCGCTATAGACGTAAATGCAGGTAAACATGTGTAACATCATATCTTCTGAACAACGTGTTTGATTTCTATGAAATTTGGGTATAATGATCTTGCAAGAGAGGCAAAGAACTGACAAGATTTTGGTGGTGTTGGCGAATCATGGAGACGCATTTTTGCATCTCAAAATAGGATTTTATTTTTACAAAAATGGAAATTTGCTTCTTAATCAGGGAAAAGTAATTCTATTTTGCTGAACATGTGTTCCCAGTGTTATAATTCACATCCTTGTAGGGTCAAATGGGCATTTTTTTAAATAGATGAAATTCTCATGACTTGAGTCCAATATCTACATTCCCCAGGCCACATCTGAGGAGTTTGCTTCATCATGTAGGTTCGTGATATTGTTCATTATTGGGTGGCACTATAGACAGTAAACTTATATAGCACAATGTATCGGTATTTCATCTGTTCATGAAGTTTATTATTGTCGGACGGACGAAGGATTTCAACGGACTGAAAGTTTTTTTTTTTTTTTTTTGATTGAAATTGAAGGGCCACCTCTCATATGGATTTTGCAGCCCATCAACATAATGCCTAATTTATATCTCATTATACATTCTTTTTTACAATTACTAATTTTATTAACATTATGGTTTAAAAATGGATTGAAAGGACATTGGTGCTGTTAGCGCTGGCATAATCATGTGGCATAGGGTAAAGTCAGCTAAATATATCTAAATCTAGGCTATATCAATCCCTGCTTACACACATAACTAAAATGCAGTCAGAGAAAATATGTTGCCGTCAGTGTATAGTCAGTATGGAGAATTGCAAGGATTCAAGTGGGCTTGAAGTCAGGCCATTTTTGTCAAATAGACATACTGTAACACTGATATTCTGCTTTACCTTTAAATCAGGCCTCATACTGTAGGCCTGTATGTTGACCATTCAGTTAATAAAACCTATAATGGTTGACTTATTGTATAATGCACTTTACATAAGTGGACTAGTAGATTGCTTGTGTCAACAAAGTAAACACTTCATTTCCGAATCAGTGCTTTAAAGATTTTTGAAGTGGAACTTACATACCTGCTATATGGCACATCCCACCTGGATTTTTTTTACATGTATATCTAATTGAAGTAATCCATTGGAACCACTGATGATTTTCCAATAATAGAGAAGAAAAGCAACTCCGAGTAGGGATGACAATTTCATTCTGTATATTTCGTTATTAGTTATAGCATCTTCAGCAGTGAACAAGTTACAAACAGCTCCATACGCACAGTATATATACAAGGCATAATGTGATCTTAGCCAATACACATTTATGAATACGTAAGCCAGTAAATTATGTCAATCAGGTTGGACTGATATTCAAATGCTGTCATTTTCAGAAATTGTTAAATGTTAAGCGATAACCTGACAGCGATCTACAAATGGTGTGATTCAGGTGGTACAATACACACTCTAATTGATGAAAACAATACATAATCTGCTTATCTTGCAAGAACTAAGTAAACTGTGCATAAATGAGTAAAGTGATATAGTATGTACCTACATTGAATATTTCTACATGTCATGAAGTTTGGATAAGGACTGTCATTTTAAGATAATTTAGGTATAATTTTCTTGGCAATCCACATCAGAGTTGATGGAAACCTACAAATGTTGTAACTCGCATGTTTCATAATTGTATATTCCCATGTGAGTTACAGTATTTGTGGAATGTGTATTGTAACACTTGAATCACACCATTTGTAGATCACTGTCAGGTTATTGCTTAACATTTTACAATTTCTGAAAATGGCGGAATTTTAATATCCGTCCAACCTGACTGACATAATTCACTGGCATACCTATTCATAAATGTGTATTGGCTAAGATCACATTATGCCTTGTATACATACTGTGTGTATGGAGCTGTTTGTAACTTTGTTCACTGCTTAAGATGCTAGAACTAATAGCGAAATACACAGAATAATATTGTGCATTGTCTTACTGATTAAAAAAAGATTTTACACCTCAAGCTAATGCTCTAGGAAGCCTAATTGGACAGCAACAAGATCGGCAATTTTCCGAACAAAACATATAGAAGAATTAATTGCCGAAAAGAACAACAAAAAAGATTTCCTGAAGAAGTGCGGTCCCCTGGCAGACCTCGACACTTAACTAATATATATAGCGTAGAAATATATTATAGGATCACCTTATGATCTTATTCATGATGTTTTTTATCAGTATTTGTATGCAAGGAAATGACCTATATATAACACATTAAAATACCACACTACAGCGTTTCATATTACAAACATCAAAACAAAGTTTCAAATCAACAAAAGGGTGCTCATGAATTCTTCTCACAACCATTTTCCTCTCTGTCACGTGAGGATGTGGAGGAGAATGTAAAATCGTGACACCTAATGTAAGAATAAATGCCCAATGGTTCGTCCAGGGTTAAAAAAAAAATTGTGATCCCTACTCGGAGTTGCTTCACTTCTCTATAATTGAAGTAAAATGGTGTGTTCTGGTGCATTTTGACAGAATATTTAGACTTCGAAGATGATATTTAATGATGCCCCAAAATGAACTGAATTTTCCGTGTCATCTTAATGAAATTGACTGGCATTCACCTGTTTTATCGAGGTCAAATTTAGCATTAATAGCAATAATTTTTAAAAGAGGGAAGATGGGCTCTCCAAATTCATCATACTTGTGCAATTGCTGACTGACTAGAAGCCTATCCTAGTTGACTGAACGTATTTTCTCAAGGTTATATACTTTATATTATGATACATTGTATAACATGAAATATAGCTAGGCATTCTAAATTGATACCACATGTGCAACTGATGATGGACCTGAAGTCTATGAATATGACTGACATTGACCTTTTTTCTCAAGGTCAAAAACTGTATGTTAAGTCACATGTTAACTGCCAACATACAGTCCAAATCTAATATTGTCATCATCTTGTTGTGGCTGTGGTTGTCTTTCAGAACAATCTAGCGAATTTTGCATGTGTTCCAACAGCCTCATGCTTCAACAGTAACTTAAACCATGCTGTATCGGCTGAGCTGTTGAAACACCCTCCATTTCCTAGCTCTGACATACTGCATCACTGTCGAAATATAGGTACCATGACAGAGTGATAGATCACACAGCCAGTGAAGGTTCCTGATTTACATTGAATGTTGTTATTGCCTAAGTAGTATTAGCAGCATTTTACAACAATAAGAATTCGCTGACTTACAGTGAAAAATTATAGTGAAAGGTATTTATTTTTTGTTGTTTGACATGTTTATTTGCTGGTATTGTTTCAGATAGAATATAACAGCCTAATTCATACAATCAGGAATAAAAAGGGGGTTAAAATCTTTATGTTCAAACTTTCGTAAGAAATATAAAAGTGGCAATTTGAAATTTTATTCAATTTGTTAATGTCGGTGGGCCCATGAAACGCAAACTAAAGTTGGTGTTGCCCCACACTGGGTTTCACCCATTGGTGAAGAAATCCCTTCTCAGAGGCACTTCTACCAGTGACGATTCCTGATTGTTCATCCTCCAGGGGTATGTGCTCCACACAGTCTCATCCTAAAAAAATTGTCACCCCTAATAGGGGGTGTGCCCAAATTGGGGAGATCTAAAGCCCTGTGAATACCAAATTATGTGTTAGAAAATTATCTGGGGAAATGCTCTTCGCCCGTTTTTCAAACGAGCTTTCATTCTTTTGTGGAGTTATATCCGTTTTTGTACATCCTTGGTGAACATTTCTGGCCGACATTCGCCATGTTGTTTCAAGATGACATATCTTGACAGATTCGTATCTTGCTATAACTACTTATTGTCTCTGTTAAAGATAACTAATGATCTGATTACTCTCAGAGGCATAAGAGTTTTTATTCTCCTGGAATTATTGAATGTGAAACGTTTGATAAGCCGTAGAATGAACTCTTATGTGTGTCTGTACAGTGTTTTGGTAGTTTGTGAGGTTCCCGATAGGGAGCGCGCTATCGAATCACTGCATGCGCGGGAGGATATAAATACTTCGACGAGTGGATCAGAAGTCAGATTGCTCTGAGCGTTCTCACAGAGAAGACCTGCCAATAAGGTACAATATGAGTTCTCACACTGATGATATGGCACTGAGTGACAAATAAAGTAGCCTTACCCCACAATACAGATGCCCCATACATTTTAGAAATGAGCCATAAAAACCCATAACCCGTAACAAACCTGTAGCCCATAACAAACCCGTAAGAAACCTGTAAGGATTTAGTTATGGGGTGTTATAGACGTAGCTGCCCTGTGATGACTAAAAAAGATGACCAATCCTAACCCGTAATACCCGTAAGTTTTTACGGGGTGGTACGGATATGTGCAACTGATGTTTTAAGTGTTTATAGACGACAAAACCTAGAACCCATTACGGAGTATTACTTTGATGTTGTACATGTGGTACAAGTATTCCCAGTGAGGAAGTATACCCGTAACAAACCCGTAATACCCGTAAGAAGTTATGGAGTATTACAGTGATGAAAACCCGTAATACCCGTATTGGTCACGTCCAATTATCCGAGACACTTTCTCGGTGCCTTCGAGATGGATCGAGAAATTTCTCGGCTGAAACCGAGAGGGTAGAACCGGGACCCCTGACGAAGTCTCCCGGTTTGCTCCCACTCGATCTCGATCGAAACGTCCCGGTTTTCGAGATGGATACGAAATTGATAGATAATCTCCAAGGGGGTCTCGGTTTCAATATGTCTGTTTTTTGTTGCCGCTAATTTGGTCTATCTTAACTTCTCGGGGATTAAAGTGTTGCACGGGTATCATATTTTGGGGGCGCACGTCTCCTACGTATATCGCGGCCAAAATAGAATCCAGACAACAGATTTGTTAAAGAAATTTTCCACGTTATTCATCGTGATGTTTCCTGAATCCAATTGAACGAAAACTTTCGTTTATCTATATATAAAGTATGAATATATAATTGAATGATCTTTTCTCACATCGATAACTGATTGTATATACCAATGTATTAATATTGGTATGTAATTTGTATTACCAATGTATTAATATTGGTATGTAATTTGTTTTATAATTGGGTATTATTCGTTGCGGATTCCAGCTTTCTGAGAATGACTGTACTGTGATATGGTTCCAATAAGGAGATTATATCAACAGAGTTTATTTCTGACAAGCTTGTCTGGAAGTGGTTAGCGGAAATACTGACAATCGGAACTAGAGGTGTTGATAACTCACGCCACAGTCGGTCTGTGAGAAAAAAAAACGGTCGGCTTAAAACAACGGCGAAGGTAGAGGGCATAATTTCTTTGAAAGAACAAACTTAAACAACACTGTTGGCGGGGCAATAAACTCGCGTTCTATTATTTATTGCCGATTTCTTGTGTCTAGGGAATTAACCAGATAATGGAAGTAATTGCCGCCCAAATCAGAGAGCAGTCACGCTTTAGACCAACGGTTACATACATTTTACTATAAACGATACCGCGTGTTGTTTGTCCGAAATTTTTTCGAAAAGTTTGTCTGCTTGAGCGTTTATGTTCTCCGATGTCCAGTGAATTACCATTCGCATTTGTCGTCTTCGTTGTCCCTTTATCTCTGACTATAATGACCTCCCGTTCCGATATACTTTCAGCGGAACACATGGAATTTTATTCTAGACTTGCAGAATTTATTTCAACGTTCCCGAACGTATTTAAATTCTTAAAACAGGTTCGAAAAAAGTTACACTTAATAATATTGAGCCATCTTATACATTTTCGATTGGCGATGTTTCTTTCTTTCCATACATAACGTGTAGAGAAATTGCGTTGTCAGAGCAAGTATTCGACTACAGATCTTTTGACGGAATAACCAGATAATATCAAATGATTCATGCCCGTAGTAATATATGGTGATTTGCACTCGTAGTGACACCAGGGGGCGCTGTTGACCTAATTGTGACGTCACTTTTGGTTCCGGTCACGTGCCAGAAGTGACCTTTGATCCCTGCGCATGCGCGCAATACCGCATATTAATAAAGGAGCGCAGGGGTCAAAGGTCACTTCCGGTCACGTGAGCGGAACAGGAGGTGACGTCACAAGCAGGTTAACAGCGCCTTCTGATGTCAATACGAGTGCAAATCACCTTATGCGCAACCGGATATTAATAATGGTGAGCAGGGTCAATATGTATCGCACGTCGTTCTCCGTGAATCGGTTTTGTCTACGTACTGCTCGTGTGACGTCACAAAGGTCATATGCCCCAGGATCAATACGACCGAATAAGTTCTTTCAAAGGGACAGGTGACGTCCACGGGGACCCTTTATGTGACGTCACAAAGGTCATATGCAAATTTGAAAAGAGGTATACTACGGTATACAAAAGAACCAAAAATCACATTGTTGTAGGAAAAAACATTTTGTTTTATAACAGAGAACACAACATATATAAAACAGTTATTTTCCTTTATTATAACATCAGAATCCAGTTCAATATCCGCAATGTAAGTTCATCTTTTAGCATTTATAAGGTATCACTCTAAATATCCAGATCATTATAGTGACCCCATCGGAGAGAACTTTGCGCTTGGGGTAGAAGAAGGTGAAGGCATCCCGCTGCTGTGTGTGCGAGCGCATCTGGTTCTGGACGACTCGGAAACCTTTATTGGTCTCTTTGGCACTGGTCTCTCTTTGTAGTACATCGAGGTACAGGGCTTTGGTGATGTTATTATCCCGACGATTGACCCCTCTACATCTGAATTTGTTGTTGTTTTCTCCAATGTCGCATTAGTACGTTTTTGAGCAGAGGGCGATCATGGCCTCACGGCTCCATTCTAACTTGAAGAGGCCGGTGGTCTTTTTATCATACTAGTGGTCTTTTCTCGGTAGCCAGCCATCTCGTTCGCTTTCATAGCATTCTCGTATTTCGGGTTTGACTAAGAATTCTCAATCAGGGTTGGAGGCGGCCATGTACGCGGAATCTGTATCTATTTCCATCAACTGCCAGTCGTCGAAGAACACGCCCATAAAATCGTACAGGAATTCTAGCATCCGCAGTTTGGCTAGCTGTTACACCATTCTCTCGATTTGTAGCTGCAGGTTGTATGTGATGGTCTTTTTGGCCGAGGTCACTTCATAAGTGGTGTCACCAATAGCATCCAACTGACGGAACAGGGGTGAATTCAGGCGTTTGCGGGCTTGTTTGGTGGTGCAAATCTTAATGTCGACCTGGCGGGCCTGGTTGGTTACGGTTTTACCGTATCCGCTGTTCCCGAGTAATTTCATCGTTTCCCCTATGATAGCTTTACTGAAGTCGGCGTCAACTTCGCGACGGGCCGTAGTCACGTCCTCCTCAAACTTCTTGAAACAATCCTCGGGTGTAAACTCCATCACTTGGTATATTTTGGTGACTTCGAGACCGTGACTCAGGTACCAACGTAGTAAAGGGGTACCCAGCAGGATCTTCTCGCCATACATACTGCCGATTAACATACGCCGGGGTTGTGTGAGTACATTATGTTCTACGGCATACTCCCGCATGGTGGGCACAATGTCGTCTCCTCCCACCTTAGTGTTTTTGAAGATGGGCGGACATTCAGTGGCCATGGTGATAATAGTCCGGTAATCTAGCAGCGGGTCATGAGCGTGTAGAAGGTGTACAATCCGGGCTGACGGCGTTGCATCTGATGGAACTCACATTCCCATAATTGTACATAGGCGTAGCCCAATCCCTGGATATAGTCGCGGTTCTGATCCACTTCCCGGCTAACGCGGCAGGCGCCAGTCCACGCCGATCGTTACAGTGCCCTCCTGAGATCGAATACTCATGTCCGTGCCAGTAGCAGCCATGGAACTGGAACACGGCCGGTATTTTATTGATGATGGCGAATCCGTCTACGCGAAGGCGCCGATCTCCAATTCGTTTTTCCATGTGGTTGGCTTGGTGACGGATGGTGATGCCTCGTCGATGACCTTTCCAATTCAGCCATTGTTCTGCTAGATGTTTTCTGGAACGTTGGGCTTTGAATTCCTGCCCCGGTATGGGTTTACCCAAACACGCTCGGTAGAGCGCATTGGCGTCGAATCCGATTATTTTCTTACACAGTTTTCCTCCTCGAATGTGGGTTAGCTCTTTCTCGTGATACCTGTGGAATATAATACTGGGTACGTACACGATATTTCCTTTCAAACAGTCAAACATGTCATTCTGTTCGATGAGGGTGAAGAAGTTGGGTAAATCGTGGAACAGATACCACAGGGTCAGACCGAGGATGCTTGCACATTTTTTGAACACGTCGTCACCCATATCTCGGTAGAAGGCGGCCATTTTGTCGGTAACTTCTAAGGAAGAAACGACATCCAGATTATTGTAATAGACGAGGAAATCCCTGAGAGTTTGCATACCTTCACGGACCCACACCGTGTGGACTTTTTGCGTCTTATCCGCAGTTTATGGGCTTGCGCGAAAGAGATAAGACAACGGGGATCTTCTCCACATAACCCTTTCTGTAGGTTCGTCTTCGGTCAATCCAAAGAACTACAAGACAACTCGTTGAGATAAACAGAGGTTGTTGTTGTTTACTTCTGCGTCATCACATAGACAAAGTACAGCAAATCATGATAACCAAAAACGTCTGTACAGATGAAGCAAGTGTTAATGCTTAGCCTAGTGTAGTATACATCGAACTTTTATACAGTACAGTAAACAAGATACTTAACGCAGGCTCGGCCTAAACTTCAGTTTCTCACAACTCAAACACTTAATTAGGGAAACTACCGGAATGGACACTTGAGTGCTGGTCATTGCTCGGACAGAGCTCGCCTGTTTGACCACACTGATTCAAACAATATACATGTATATCTTTATCATGTTAAATAGACATTCAGGTTTGCTAGATCTCCCCAAAATATATAACCGCGCACAAATACTCATCTGATTCAAACTCTTACTAATCCATTTAACAAAAGACAATTCATTTATATGCATTTCTATAACATACAGCGTAAATCAGGTTTAGTATTCAAGTATACAATTGACCTGACGTGACAAATCTCTCGCTCGTACCAGTTACTGTATTATCCATCAGCTATCTTCAACGGTCAGTGTTTCCTGACCACTTCAAGTACATACAGCGGTCAGTATTTCCTGGCTTCCGCTCAATTAGCAGATACGCTCCCAATCTCAATATAATTGTAATGTATGTACATGTACCGATCAAACCCGTGAATTGACATTGAATCAACTAACAAACTTCCAAAACTGATTAGGGCAAATGTGAAACTCAAACAGATACATGCGAGGCGTCCCTCTATATCCATCTAAATTCCACATATCCTCCCCACCAGAAGTTAAATGTCCATCCTGCACCGATGACATTTAACTCACTTTTCCAATACAATGTCAACCGAAGGTTGAGGAAAATCAAATCCACAGGCTGGCCGGACCTGGGACAAAACTGCCATAGGCGTGTTAAAACTAGATGATACAGAGGTTTGCTCTAGAGTCTTCGAAAAACAATCAAAACAAGGAATACAAGAAAATTTACACAGCTTGAAACGTTGCATAACACGAAAAATAACAAAAGCCAGTATGCATACAAACAAAATTGAACCAAATACGTACGTCAAAATCTCGGAAAACGACATAGTGGACCCGCGTTCTAGCTCCACTGGTCGTAACGGTTTAAGGGGCGCATATTTCAACTTACGAAGGTCATGCCAGGGTGTGAGTTTCAGCGTGGTTAGTATGTTAGACTCATTCAGAATGGTAGGTGTGTCGACAGGTGGTAAGGAAACGACAGTCGCTAGCAGAGAAACCATTTGAGTCATCACTTGAACCTGACTTAACTTCCAATCCATACCACTAAAAGTACAATTGTTGGGACTCAGCAAATAGAGCCCTGCACCTAGAGTGTGCGTCATCGTAGGAACACCGTCACAATGTTCTTGAATATCTTCTCCAAATGTCTGCACAACAAATTCACCTGGGGCAAGTTCAAATGTCTTACTGGTTGTATCGTTAGTTTGACTCAACTGAACCAGACACAAATCACTAGTGACGTTAGATAAGATACTCACAATACAAGGTATATACTGTGACGCCATCATGGCGTTGCCATAACAAACCTTTGGTGTACGTCCCATACACCGTGCAGGGTGGAAGTACCATCCTGTGCGCGTATTTAACCCAATATGCTCCGCGGATAACATGACTTTCATTAACTGGCCGGGGGTACGTAAGGGCAGAGCCCATGACCTTATGTTATACTCGACATAGGCACCATTGTCAACAAGTGAGAGAGTGGCCACGTAATGCAGAGAATCGACACTATCACGTAGCCACAGGGATTGCACAAGTACATGCTGATAATACCACATCTACGGCTCAATGAGTTGAACTCCTGTAGGTAGCAGGTCTTGTACTTTACGCAACTCCGACGATGGAAACAATTCCTCAGTCAGTCTGCCCAATTCCACGGAGGCGTACTGTCGTTGGTATTGTAAACGGGCTTCATGGTACGTTTGCATAGTTAATTCCATGGCATCCAAGATATGGTTAAATTTTAACACGAGGAGAATACGTCACCACATCCGTACTTGCGTCGCTCTAGCTGACTGAGTGAAATCATTTAGATACTGCGTAACGTTAGCCAAAGCATCTGAAAGTTGATTAATTCGATCGCGATTAAGTGCAATCTCATCAAAGGCGTGATGTACTCCAGACGCGAGTTCATTTGCAAAGTGAGCAATGCCATGGGCGGCCGTTAACGTGGTTTGTATCAATACTCTTAACTTGTCAATATCCCGGGTAGTGGCTACCCCAAACAAGGCGGATCCGATCTCACCCACAACATCTAGCAACGCCCTTCGAAATCGACGGGGAGATGTACGGTCGATATCAGCCTGCTCGACCTGAACTGCAAGATGCTGGAATCGATGCAACCAAGGTAACATGTCGGAACGTTCAATATACTGGTGGTTAAGTGAAACGTTAACCATACGATAAAGTTCTTGGACATGTGCACGAAGATTTTCAGGGAATACCGGTGGCGTAATAGTCACAACAACTGTCCACTCAGCCTTGACCAGACTAACACGGACCTGTCCAGAAACGAGGATGCCATTCCGTAGTGGGGTTACAGCAGTCCACACCAATGGGACCGGGATAACAAGAATATATACTAAGAGCAACATGACCACCATCATAGCCACTGGTATCGGAAAGTATAAGTGCGGCGATGCTTATTTCTGACTACAGGAGAACTCAAGGCTTGAGGTTTGCGCTTGCGCAAGTAATAACCATGCGGTGAGTCGTCCATGTCATTCGAGGAGTCTGGCCCATTGGTGAACTCTTCGTCCATATCGGATGACGCATCATCCGCATTGGGCGGTCCTTCTACATCGGACATTTGACTTTCATTCTCATTTGCCGAATCATCGGGTATTTCAAGTGCATTAGGGGACTGACTGGTAGAGTCATTACGCTGAGAAGGGGAGGAGGGTGACAACTGCCCATCATGTGACGTGGGCGCCTCAACTTGCTCAGGAGCTACGTTAAACTGACGTTCTGCTCTGTTCAGACTCTGCCGCGTACCTAACTCAGGGTTACGACGGCGACGTGGGTGAACATGATCCCAAACAATCTGAGGATCGCCAACTCGAAGCTTAGAGATATTGACTACCCTAGTTTTCCCCGACCTCTGGTGTCGAATATGGGCTACCGGTCCGTTAATCTTAAATATTTCATACTGCGGATCACACTGAGCAGTAAGTTTGATTCGTTCATCTGCATGCACAACAACAGAGTCGCCCACCTTGAACACGCCCTCCCGTGCTCGGCGGTTAATTTGCTCACGATGGTACAACCGTGACTTTTCGGTCGCTTCGCGTGCCTTATGGAGTGCATTGCTCACATGACTTAAACGGTCACCAAGATCTTGTGAAGCATCTACAGGTAGGGAGAAGGGTAAACGTGCGCGACGCCCATACGTTAAATAAAAGGGCGTGTACGTAGTCGTGGCATGTCTTGTGTTGCGATAAGCTAACAAAGCTGAACTGAGTTCACTTTCCCAATGTCGAGACTGATTATTGACTAACTTCTGGAGAATTTCCTTTAGGGTTCGATTGAAACGTTCAGTTCTGCCGTTAGTTTGAGGATGATACGGGGTCGTGCGCCTGTGATCTATTCCTAGCAACTTGAATTTTTCTCTCAACTCATTAGAATTGAACTCCTTTCCAAGATCGGTAATCACAATCTCCGGAATTCCGTGTCTAGAACAGTATTCCTCAAGAAATTTACCCTCCACATTTTCAGCTGTTTTCGAACGTATGGGAAAAGCTTCCGCCCAAGCTGAATAATGATCTACTTTCGTCAAGATGTAGGAATGGCCTTTTATTGATCGAGTCAGTGGACCAATCAAATCCATACCAACAATCTGACCTGGATATTTTGGCATGGGCATTTCAGTGTACTGTGGGCGAGTACGCACCCGTCTATTTACCTGACAAGTTGCACAACGGTCCAACATACTGTGACAATCCGTTAAATTGTGGTGTTTCAATCAATGTTTAGTGTTACAGTTTCAATGTTTTGTTATCGCTTTGAAGAACGGATATAAATTATTATCTGCTAACTCTTAATCATCTTGTTGTTCTCTCAATATATATTCGGTCATTCTCAAAAGATTCTACGCACTATGCAAACCAGTGCCAACTTCGTTTCTTATAAAGATAAATGTCAATCTGTCCTTGTAGCTACTTACAGTGATCGGTTAGGGGATTATTCTTGTTGTTCATAAAGTTATTGTTGAGTCATAACTTTCTCAGATGTTCGTTAAATCCAAGTTTATTGACAAATTTTGTCGAGTGATCTCGCCGATGGTCGCCATGTTTGCAAAGAGATCGATAGCGAGGTTTCACTCTCTAACCAGTTCTCATCTAATTTTAGAGTAACTTTTGCAATGTTTTGATAATTCTAAATGATTGAATTAGCTACTTGCATTGAATATTGTTCTTATTCACTAGCAATTGTAGATGATTAACTTGGAATTAGGTCATTTTACGATGGAAGATCTCCTGATGGTTCGGGGATATTTTAGTACCCTGACAACGCCGACAGGTGTCTCTGACGTCATGCGACCGCGAAAGTATAAATACCAGAACGGAACAGAAGTCGTCACTTGGTGTGTACTAAGTCAAGCTGCATGGTCGCAATCCATGAGAACAGCCAACTCTATTAACAACACGGAATTACCAACAGGTAATTGAACCTGACATATGGGATTAAATAAACGGACCTATACCAGCGACTTATACATTAATGCAACCCCGAGACTCCGGGTGACTTTCACCCCGGATTTGGAAATACGGGTATAGAAGTCCGGGTAAAGCACGGGTGAAATCACGGGTGAAAAGCAGGGGTAAACATACCAGTCAGATGGTTAAAATGTTATCGCTGTGGATTGGATAAAGTCATGGTCAGCTATAAATATCCTATCAGAAAACCTACAAATAGATTTACAGCCTGGATATCTGTGCCATGATAAACCAGTAGATTTACTCATTTGAGGAATTGGTAAACGACCCCCAACTCTAAATCAAGGAATAATAGGCCCACAGGTTTTAATTACGCAGATGGAAATGAGAGAGCTTTTGCCCAGTGGCTGAAGTCAGGGTATAAAGGTCTTCAATAAGTATAACTTCTGCTCAGGAAAGAAACCCGTTCATCAGTTTATGCTAAAAAGGAAGCCCAAGTTTGTTACACACAGACCACCACGTGTCGCACCCGTAAATACAACCAGGGGTCCGTACAAGGGAATGTTCCTTGAAGATTATAACATGAAATTCTATTGAAATATGGCGTATTAAATATACACCGCACCTTGTAGCTGTGTTTTACACGTACAAATATATACCTTTCAAGTCTACCTCAACACAGTTCACGGAGTTATTCACCCAAGCTACGTATAATCAACGTTTTCGGTTATGCACAGAAATCACGTACAGGGATACAGTTCGGTAGGTTAGCATTCAGGAGTTATCTCCCTTGCTCCGTTGAGCGCATACAGCTGAATGGACAGGCTGGTTGTTCTACACCCGTCGCCCAGAGGAAACTAGTACAACATACACACAACAGACCCTTACTCTCATGCGAGCTTGCTTTCTGCTGACTTAGATGATTTGATTAATTAATACCATTCATACCCCGAGTTCGGGCTAAATCCCGAAGCATTTATGAATACAACACTGTGAACTATATTGAATAAACACAATATTGTTTGAAGTTTCATATCACATTTTCCTTTTATTCATTAATTCAGAATATTACGTAAAAATGTGGAATTCCGGTTAGAAACCGGTGGTGTCAGAACTGATTTGACAATTGGCGATTTTTTATGAAATAATAATCAGCCATTCTGACCGATCAGCTGGGTATTTCTGCAACGAAGTTGTATTAGGAATTCCCGGTTGACCGCTACATTTTTGGTGTCCGAGAAGTGGGATTCAGAATATACCCTGAATCCAGCGATACTCACCCAGCCCGGAAAAATTATCATATCTACATATTACCAGAAATACGGATTACAAGGATGGAAACCGGAGAACATTTTAAAACACCTGGTCCCAGGCGGAGTAGACGGGGGACAAAATCTGGCACATTTTCAACTGAAGAAGATACAGCAAGTAAATCTGAAAATACTGGAATACATGCTCCATCAGTTTGCAGCGAGGGTGTACATAATATCACGAGTTTAAATGGGGAAATAGAGAAGAACACATGCTATTCAATGATGACTGGGGATACACTGGAGACTGATAAATTATCTACGGGTGATTTAAGAAAAGACGTCTCCAATATTGTTGGAGATGTACTGCGTGGAACAATGGTAGAGGTAGCATCAATGATAAAAGGAGCAGTAACAGAAGCTATTTCTAACATTAATAAATCACCCCGTGATTCACTACCCGAAGCTAGCAGTCCGGGTAAGCAGTCAGTCTGCCGTAACAGATCAGCTTCCAGGAATAAACCGAGAAGAAATAGCAAAAGCAGAGAGGAAATTTGGCGCTCAGAAAACAGAAATAGAAAAACATCACCCGTAAGTGATAACAATTCCAGTAGTGATGGTAACGATTCTGATGACAGTAATGCTACACACAGTAGTAAAGAAGGCACCAAATGGTTTGAAATGCCCAGGCAATCAAATGCGAAGCTCCCGTCATTTACAGGGGCTGAAAAATGGGAAGTCTGGTTTAATCGTTTCAAAGACGTCGCTAGACTAAAGGGGTGGTCCGAAAAAGAGAAACTTGCGGAAATTTTACCCCGTCTTCAAGGAAGAGCGGGAGAATTTGTTTATGGTCAACTTTCTCGCACAATTCGTGGAAACTACGAATCACTCGTGGAGGAATTAGGTCATCGTTTTAAAAGGGTTGAAACCCCGAAAACATTTGGTGCTGTCTTCAGTAACAGAAACCAAAATGGTGGTGAGAAAGTAGAAGATTACGCAGCTGAACTTAAGCGATTATATGACAAGGCACACGCTTAAAGAGATCATACTACACGGAGAGAAGATTTACTTAGGTGGTTTCTGGACGGACTTTATGACGAAAATGCACGTTTTCACGTGGAGTATGTTAAAGAGCAAAGGGATATTGATGAAGCAGTCTATGAAGTTGTAAACTTCGTCGAGACTCATAGACGAAGCGGAGGAAACGACCCGGAAAGACGACAAAAGCGGCCGACTCGCTTCATTAAAGACAGTACTGATGATACGGGTGTGGAATGTCAGAATGAAAATGTACATACAAGCCCTCCATCCAAATCTCGAAACGGGAATAATGGAAAACAAGGGGTACAGAAATATGGAAATAAACAGAAACCCGATATCAAAACAAAACCAGAAGAAACGGCCAATCAGATTAAAGGACTGCGAGACGAGATTAAGGGAATGGTGGGGTCATTGACAGAGCGCATCCAGAAAATTGAACAGCGCCCCTATGCTTACCACGGCAACAATAGATTCAACTTTCCCCAAGGAAATCTATCTCACCATGAAAAGTTCAAAATGAATGAGGACACCCATCAGAAATACCCTGTAACAAACTTCACGGGTTGTTTCAAATGTGGAGGGTCACATTTCGCTCGAAATTGCACCCAAACACCACAGAAAATGCCATGGAATGTCAGAGCCCAGCCTTTTGTTCCTCTTTCAGGACATTCCAGTGGAGTTGCGGCCATGAATTCGCAGGTTAATAATAGCAATGCATCTCAGCCAACAAACTCCAGGGGATCGCCTCAGTAGGCCAGGAGTCGGTCCCATATGTCAGTGGCCAACGTAATATACTGGTATCTCCAAAACGGGGGGATATATCTCATAATATTTCGGAAAATTTCTCTCAGTCTGTCAGACGAGGAATTCCGAAATACGACGGAGTATATATCCAGGGAACTCTGAATGGTATAGAAGTTACTTATACCGTAGATACCGGCGCCACGAAGACTATTGTGTCTGAAAGGGTATTATCGAGAATACCTTATTTTCAGCGCCCTGAAATTAAACAACCAGGGAAGAAAATAATATCTTGCGCCGATGGGAGAGCCATGACATATAGGGGTAAAGCTACCTTTGATATTTTCTTAGGAGCTTTGAAATTAGAAGAGGAACTGGCCATTGCTGATATTGAAGATGAAATACTTTTAGGAACTGACATTCTTCAAAAAGGATCAAATGGACCAGCCGACATACTCCTGAGTGAAGGGAAAATGATCCTGGATAAGGTTGTCATACCCCTTAAACAGATCCCGCAGCCTAAGCTCAGGAGAGTAGTTGCTGCTCATGATGTTAATATCCCAGGGATGGGTGAAGCCATCATTGATGCAACTATAAATGGGGATAATGACGTCAAAATGGATATGGTGATTGAAGGATCACCACAATTTACGGAGAAATATTCTCTTTTAGTTGCGCCATGTATCATTAAACCCGGAGAGAGTTCCAATACGATGATCAGGGTTATTAACCCTTTCCATGGTTCAACAGATATCAAGAGGAATACGTGTCTTGGCTTTGCAGAATCAGTAAGCTCTGATATCTCCGTGATTATGGATACAGAAAATGAGTCTGATCAAAATAGTTTTGACTCCATTCGTCGAATTCAATTGACAAATCCCATATCCAACACCGCACATAAGATGTCTGATTCTTTCAGAATGGAAAGTAAGAAATCAGACATTCCAGTGCATCTTACAGATCTCTATGAAGAGACTGTGGATCAGTTGGACTCCGGCAAACACGACACCGTTGCGGACCTGTTGAAAGACTATAGAGATGTATTCTCCAAAGATGAATACGATTTAGGGCTTACACATTTGGTGGAACATGCTATTGATACCGGTGATGCCAAGCCCATCAAACAGCCTCCCAGACGTATACCTTTAGCATTTGCTGGTGAAGATAAAAAGGCTTTAGAAAACCTTCAAAAACAGGGATCTATCAGACCCTCCACTTCACCATGTGCTTCACCCATCGTGCTAGTACGAAAGAAAAATGGTAAAGTAAGACCATGCTGTGACTTCAGACGTTTGAATTCGGTAACGAAGAAAGATGCATTTCCATTACCCAGAGTTCAAGATTGTCTTGATGCTATAGAAGGAGCAGCGTGGTTTTCCACGCTTGATCTAACTTCAGCATACAACCAAGTTCCTATCAAAAAGGAAGACATTCCCAAGACTGCATTTGTGGTAAAATATGGTTTATTTGAGCATTTGACCATGCCGTTTGGACTTTGCAACGCGCCCGCGACCTTTCAAAGGTGCATAGAACTGGCCTTCTCTGGACTACAATGGGTCACCTGTCTCATTTACCTGGATGACGTTGTGATATTCAGTCGCACTTTCGAAGAACATCTACAGAGATTACGTGAAGTTCTAGAAAAAATCAAACGTGCCAACCTCAAACTTAAACCATCAAAATGTCATTTGATGAGGAAAGAAGTTGAATTCCTTGGCCACATTGTTTCTGGTGAAGATGTCAAACCAAATCCTGATAATGTGCAAAAGTTAATAGACTGGCCTACTCCAATCAATGTTACCCAAGTTAGGGGTATACTGGGACTAGGAAGTTATTATCGTCGGTGGATACGAGACTTTTCAAAGATGGTACATCCTTTGACTGAATTGACAAAAAAGAATAAACCCTTCGAATGGACTTCTAAATGCGAGGAGGCATTTAAATGGTTGAAAACAACATTAATTGGCTCGGACATCATGGGATACCCGAAAGATGATTGTCAGTTTATCCTAGATACCGATGCTTGTGACGTCAGTATAGGATCTGTGTTGTCTCAAATCCAGGAGGGCAGAGAGAGAGTTATATCATATGCTAGTCGTACCTTGAACAAGGCAGAACGAAACTATTGTGTGACAGATCGAGAACTGCTAGCTGTGAAATATTTCACAGAGTATTTCCGTCACTATATTCTGGGAAGGAAATTTCTCGTAAGAACAGATCACGCTGCCTTGAAGTGGTTATTTAGCCTTAAGGAATCAAAGAACAGAATTGCAAGATGGATTGAAACGCTGTCAGCGATCAATTTTGACATCGAACATAGACCCAGAAATCGGCATCAGAATGCCGATGCTATGTCTCGATATCCCAATCCTGTTGATGATGATACATTTCAAGATGGGACTTTGAAATGTGGTCCTTGTATAAAGTGTCAGAAAAGAGGTGTGGAAATGCAGAGTACATTGGTAGAGAGCCCTAAAGCCGAAGATGAGCTACGGAGGGTTAACTCGCCCAATAAATTATCTGCAAATACCAGAACTGACAACTTTTTACGAAGGCTGATAAATAGGGTGTTCACGGCAACTCGTTGGTTTGTGCTGTTGTTCCTTGGTATGGTCACCCTGAAAGACCTTGAGACTGGGCACATGGCTAGTGCCAAATGCCAGTCATGTCGGAACCTAGAGGTCGGATTGATCGAGGAGAACACCATTGAACCATGTGCTGGTAATATCGATGTTACAGAAACTTACCTCGACGCGCAGAACAAAGGATTGGATCCTTCTGCGGTAAATCGCAAAGTTTCTGAGACACCCTGGATGCAGGGTTATGCTATGTCAACACTGAGGAAAAAGCAACTAGAGGACCCAGATATAGGACCAGTGTTTAAGTCATTTGGGGATGGTCAACGACCCTCTGGACCAGACGTGTGTGCATCGAGTCCAGCCTCAAGACATTACTGGAATTCGGGGGACAGCCTCACTGTAACGGATGGAGTACTTTTCCGGAAATTTCTCCGCAAGGATGCTACTGGCAGTCACTGGCAATTCCTGGTTCCCAGAAGTATGAGAGACCTTGTCCTCAGTCAGATGCACGGGTCCATCCTTGCGGGTCACTTAGGTCGTAAAAAGACTAGTGAGAAAACTCTACAGAGATTTTACTGGTGGAAGCTTAGAGAGGATGTAGAAAACTGGGTTCGTCGTTGCGATACTTGCGGAGCCAACAAAGCCCCGACGAAGTCACCCAGAGCACCTCTTGGAGATATGAGAGTCGGAGCCCCTCTGGACAGAATATCGACGGATATTTTAGGGCCTTTTCCAGAAACGGAACGAGGGAACAAGTACATCATAATTGTAACAGACCATTTTACTAATTGGGTGGAGATATTTCCAATCCCGGATCAAACAGCAGAGACGTGTGCTCAAGTCATTCTGAATGAAGTCATTAGTAGGTATGACTGTCCTTTAGACCTGCACAGTGATCAGGGATCGAATTATACAAGTGACATATTCACCGAACTTTGTAAACTACTTGAGATTCGGAAAACTCGAACGACGCCTAGACATCCCCAATGTAATGGAAATTTGGAACGCTTTAATCGCACACTAATACGAATGATCCGGTCTTACATCAAGGATGATCAAGAAAGCTGGGACCTTTACTTAGGATGTTTGGCTGCGGCATACAGAGCTACCCCTCATGATGGCACAGGCTTGACTCCAAATTTGCTGATGCTTGGTCGAGAAGTACGACTCCCAGCTGAGGTAATATTTGGTACCGTTGGTCCAGATGATCAAGAAAACTTGAGAACATATGGTGAATACGTTGATGAACTTCGTGACAAGTTACAACACGCCCATGACATTACCCGCCAGCGTCTCAAAATCGCGGCCAAGCGACAAAAGAAAACTTACGATGGGAAAACTTTAGCACACATCTACAAACCGGGGGATTATGTGTGGTACTATCACGAGAAACGAGAGAAGGGTATCAGTGCAAAACTAACACTCCCATACAGCGGACCACATGTAGTAATCAAAAAATTTAATGACTTGGATTACATTATCCAAAATGGTAAAAAGAGAGTCGTACACCACAATAAGTTAAAACCATATGAGGGAGTAACCATTCTGAAATGGGCAAAGAAAGCTTTGGAAAAATCCAAGGGGAGGGTAAAACCCAACATCCTAGACACAGGAAACACAATAAATCATGGCACAGAATCCGGTAGCTGGTAGGGATAACATATCACTGCATTGAGCAATACTAGCTAATACACATTTCCCTTGCTCTTTTCAGGAGCCAGATGTCAGATAGAGCAAAGAAAGCGTTTGGAAAGAGAGGGGCTGCATACAGCTGTGCCAGGTGTGTCTATATAGGGGATAAACAGCAAGTGATCAGACACATAGTGACCAACCACCACTATAGATTTGAGGCGCCATATGCCTGTGGAAGTTGCAATAAAATTGCTCTGAGGTTGGACGAAATAAAGAAACATATGGACGACAAACACCCCTCGTGCAACTCAATGGAAAACGTAGGTGGAATCAAAACACCATATGTTCTTAAGCCAGAAGATGCCAACGCCATGTCCAAAGCTGAGTCAATTAGGTTTTATGACAAAGGAGCAGGGGCCCAGGCACAAACCACCAGAAATGAAGAAATACTGACTCCATCAACCAGCTTGCCTCCTCTAATCCCAATTGAGATTCCGACGAAGACTCGCAACGTTCAACGAATTCCAGGGTGCGACTTGGATGAAGTGATGGAAGTATTTCGGCAATACCCCAGGATCCTAAACCAGGTCAATGATATAATTGAATTGCGACATGCTGTTGACCCTATCTCCACGGATGCAATCGACCCAGAAAAAGTAATCCTGGATACGAATCCTCCGAATTCCACTGATGTCATTCCCAATACGATGGTTTCCAGTAATGATGTGACCAGCATTACAGATGTTCCCATTTCCAACGATGGTATCGAAAAGGAGGTTACCCCTAACACCATCACCGACATTGGTGCTATTCCAGAATGCCAAGTATCCAATGATCCTGCACCATTAGTTGAAAGCATCGACCTTCATCCAGGAGACAATGAGGTTCGAGATCTTCTACAGGATTGTGATGTTGCAGCCATAAAACCACCCACGAAATCTAAACCTAAACCAAAGAAGAAAACCACCGCCGGAATTAAGAAACCTATTGGGAAACCATCCACATCACCATCCGATTCCAGTAAAAGAGAATATGCTTCTTTGGAGACGATCACCAAAATAATTAAAGAGACGGTCAAAGACACGGTGGAAGCAATGACATCAACCATCATGACAGGGGTTCATAAACAGGTCACACCCCCGGAACAAGATCTAAGACCAGTGGTGAATCAACTGATGACCACCAACGTCAATTTTTCTCAGATCGCCGGCATCCTCAAGGCCTCCAACTCCAAAAACTCGGAAATCAGCTGTGCCGTCTCGGACCTCACCAAATCAATCTCTGGCCTCACCTCGGAAATGTCCACAATGAATAGAGCCATGTCAGTTTTCACAGAGACTTCGATAAAAATTGAGCAGGGTCTGACTGAACAGACCAGTGTACTCCGGTCTTTATACCAGGCTTCGATTGATGCTCATGCAAACGTAACAGCTGCGATGAAGCACCAGGCGGAGGGATTTGAGTTCGTCAGGAATAAAATCCCTGAGTTCGTCGAAGATCGTAATCACAGCAGGGTAGTCATTGGATTGGAGACGGAGACTTTGAAGCCGTGCCAAACAACTTCAGAAAAACCAAATGAAGCTGTTATCTATGTGGATTCGCTTTTCTCCCACACTCACAGCAACAACAGTGAGATCGACGACTCGCCTGACGTCTCCATTCTCGACAACGAAGATGTTACCCCAAAACCAGGAACTCCACAAGCGTCTGAGAGCCATCATGCCGTTAATGCAGCTCATCCTGCTGAAAAACCAACCCGCTCTCGCAGTGAAACAGCCCGTCCGGCGCCCTCAACAGGAGGTTTATCGTCCCAGAGAAGAGGCAAGTCACCCCCGATGGGAAGGGTTTCGCCCCTGGAGAGACGAATCACAACGACCCAACAACTACGGCAGACAGCGATACCCACAGTATCGACCACCATGGGTACGTCAACCCATGCATGGCAAGAGGCCGCGCAGCCAGAGTCCAGACCATAGGCGCATCGTCCATCATGAGGATCCTAGAAAACAAATGAAGAAAACTGAATATTAGGACAATTGCAAATCTGTCACCATGAACGAAATAGCAAAGTTCTGTACATATATGACTCGGTATTGTCTTGAATTGTGTTTTCGTTTAATTATTTAATGAGGACATTAATTTTTAAAGAAAACAGGGGGATAATGTGACAATCCGTTAAATTGTGGTGTTTCAATCAATGTTTAGTGTTACAGTTTCAATGTTTTGTTATCACTTTGAAGAACGGATATAAATTATTATCTGCTAACTCTTAATCATCTTGTTGTTCTCTCAATATATATTCGGTCATTCTCAAAAGATTCTACGCACTATGCAAACCAGTGCCAACTTCGTTTCTTATAAAGATAAATGTCAATCTGTCCTTGTAGCTACTTACAGTGATCGGTTAGGGGATTATTCTTGTTGTTCATAAAGTTATTGTTGAGTCATAACTTTCTCGGATGTTCGTTAAATCCAAGTTTATTGACAAATTTTGTCGAGTGATCTCGCCGATGGTCGCCATGTTTGCAAAGAGATCGATAGCGAGGTTTCACTCTCTAACCAGTTCTCATCTAATTTTAGAGTAACTTTTGCAATGTTTTGATAATTCTAAATGATTGAATTAGCTACTTGCATTGAATATTGTTCTTATTCACTAGCAATTGTAGATGATTAACTTGGAATTAGGTCATTTTACGATGGAAGATCTCCTGATGGTTCGGGGATATTTTAGTACCCTGACAACGCCGACAGGTGTCTCTGACGTCATGCGACCGCGAAAGTATAAATACCAGAACGGAACAGAAGTCGTCACTTGGTGTGTACTAAGTCAAGCTGCATGGTCGCAATCCATGAGAACAGCCAACTCTATTAACAACACGGAATTACCAACAGGTAATTGAACCTGACATATGGGATTAAATAAACGGACCTATACCAGCGACTTATACATTAATGCAACCCCGAGACTCCGGGTGACTTTCACCCCGGATTTGGAAATACGGGTATAGAAGTCCGGGTAAAGCACGGGTGAAATCACGGGTGAAAAGCAGGGGTAAACATACCAGTCAGATGGTTAAAATGTTATCGCTGTGGATTGGATAAAGTAATGGTCAGCTATAAATATCCTATCAGAAAACCTACAAATAGATTTACAACCTGGATATCTGTGCCATGATAAACCAGTAGATTTACTCATTTGAGGAATTGGTAAACGACCCCCAACTCTAAATCAAGGAATAATAGGCCCACAGGTTTTAATTACGCAGATGGAAATGAGAGAGCTTTTGCCCAGTGGCTGAAAGGTCTTCAATAAGTATAACTTCTGCTCAGGAAAGAAACCCGTTCATCAGTTTATGCTAAAAAGGAAGCCCAAGTTTGTTACACACAGACCACCACGGGTCGCACCCGTAAATACAACCAGGGGTCCGTACAAGGGAATGTTCCTTGAAGATTATAACATGAAATTCTATTGAAATATGGCGTATTAAATATACACCGCACCTTGTAGCTGTGTTTTACACGTACAAAGATATACCTTTCAAGTCTACCTCAACACAGTTCACGGAGTTATTCACCCAAGCTACGTATAATCAACGTTTTCGGTTATGCACAGAAATCACGTACAGGGATACAGTTCGGTAGGTTAGCATTCAGGAGTTATCTCCCTTGCTCCGTTGAGCGCATACAGCTGAATGGACAGGCTGGTTGTTCTACACCCGTCGCCCAGAGGAAACTAGTACAACATACACACAACAGACCCTTACTCTCATGAGAGCTTGCTTTCTGCTGACTTAGATGATTTGATTAATTAATACCATTCATACCCCGAGTTCGGGCTAAATCCCGAAGCATTTATGAATACAACACTGTGAACTATATTGAATAAACACAATATTGTTTGAAGTTTCATATCACATTTTCCTTTTATTCATTAATTCAGAATATTACGTAAAAATGTGGAATTCCGGTTAGAAACCGGTGGTGTCAGAACTGATTTGACAATTGGCGATTTTTTATGAAATAATAATCAGCCATTCTGACCGATCAGCTGGGTATTTCTGCAACGAAGTTGTATTAGGAATTCCCGGTTGACCGCTACAATACGCATAATGTCTTTACGCATGCCCTTCCAAACGAACGCATCTCGGACTAGACCTAAGGTCTTATAGAGTCCTTGGTGACCTGCTCGAAGGTGCGCCTGCTCCATTACCTGGTTACGAAACTTGGTTGGTAAGATCACACGGGGATATTCAGCATCAGCTGCCGAGGGACATCTCGTGGGATATACTATTTCATTGTGCACCATATGTTCCTCCGATGGAACAGTAAATAGGGTGGGGAACTCCCGTTTTTGTTCCTGGCGAAGGGTTTCTTCATCAATGCTATATACCGATATTGGTACGTACGGTAGGACACCATCAGGTACCTCAGGTATAATGTAATCATTAGTATCAAAGGTTGCAACCTCACAATGCGTTCGAATCCTTGAAAGCATGTCCGCTCGGACATTCTTGCTCCCTTTGATGTATTCAATCGTACACCCATATTCAGCTATCAAAACCGCCCATCGTTGAACCTTGGTGTTCCGAACTTCACCAACGAAGAGACTTTTCAACGGTTTATGATCAGTGTAAACAACAAATTCTGCTCCATAGAGGTATGGCCTTAACTTTTTCAATGCATAGACTACAGCATAGCTTTCCTTTTCTATGATAGCCCAATTCAACTGGCTATCCTTTAAGGTGGCCGACACATACTGTATGACCCGGTCAACACCCTGCTCATCTTCTTGCACTAAAATGGCACCTACCGCATAGCTTGAGGCATCAGTAAACAATTTGTATGGCTTCTGTGGGTTTGGGTAAGCTAACACACTATCACTGCACAATATGCGTTTTACTTCATCAAAAGCATTCCGCTGGGGCTGAACCTCACATGCTTCCGTGTCAAGGACACGAGAGGCTCTACCAGGTTAGCATAATTGGGGGCACATGCACGATAATACCCCGCCATGCCAAGAAGAGAACGTACTTCCTCTATGGAAGTGGGAGGTAACATGTCACGGATAGCTTGAATTTTCTGATCTTGCGGGGAAATACCATGCTGTGAAATATGATACCCCAATAAATCTACCGATCTGGCAGCGAAAACACACTTCTTTCTTTTGAGCTGTAAATTATACTCTAATAACCGTTCCAAGACCAGTTTTAGATGATAAGCATGCTCAGTTTCATCGTGCGAATATATAATGATGTCATCAACATGCACAAAAACAAACTTACCGACATAATCTCGAAAAATGTCATTCACGGCTCTTTGAAAAACCGCACCTGAGTTACAAAACCCAAATGGCATAGAATTCCACTCAAATAAACCTTCCGAGCAGGTGAATGCAGTTTTTTCAATGTCTTCCGGTGCGACAGGTATTTGCCAATATCCAGACTTAAGGTCTAGAGTTGTGAACACGGATGCACCACGCAGAGTCAAAAATGTCTGAAATCAAAGGTAATGGATAACTGTCCTTACGCGTTACAGAGTTCAATTTCCTGTAATCGATGGAGAACCTGATCGTTCCATCTTTTTTCGGTACCAGTGTGATAGGCGACGCCCAAGGTGATGAAGATGGGCGTATAACACCTGCCTGTAACATCTCCTTTATTTGGTCCTTGACAACATGCTGTTTCATCAAGGGCATTCTGTACGCACGCTGCCTGATGGGTGGGTGATCCCCTGTAGGTATGGTACACTGCACTCTCGGGTGCCTTCCTGCACCTGGTTTCTTTGACTCGTCGAAAACATCTCGGAACTCATGTATCACCTCGTCGATCCCTCTGTTTCCCGTGGTTTCATAAACACTTCCTGTGGCGTCGATACCCCCCATTAGTCCAGTCGACGTTAACTTGTACGATCGACTGAACCAGCGCATATGACTTTTTGGATAGTCCAATTGAGCTTGTCCTATGTGTAAGGCATCGGACCCCAAAATACACTGGTGAAACATCTCCGGAACCACCACAATCGGTACGGGAGACGCGTTTAGAAATTTGACTTCAGTTTGTCCCAAAACCTTCAGAGGCTGCTCATTTACAGCATATATTACACCAGTTTTCTTAAGTGGTCCCTTCCCAGATAGTTTGTGCCAAACATCAGCACGTAGTAGTGACGTTGACGCCCCCGTATCAATCAGTGCGGTAATAGTTTGTCCATCCAACTTTAATTGGGCCGAGAACCTCCCTGGAATGATCGAGTGCTCGGCCCTACGCCGTTTCCCGCCTGCTCACGAGTTGTTCGGAAGCGTGGATTAGGTGGATTACGACATTCCGCCATCCTGTGTCCGGTCTGCTCGCATCTCCAACAGGTGATCGGTTGTCTCTGACTGGCACGCCTCTGTCCATTGTATCGTGTCGTTGGCAGTCGCTGATCACTCTGGGCTCGCATTGCGGTATTCTCCTGCTGTCGGCGTTGATCACGTTCTAACCGGTTCAACCGATTGTTCACTAGTTTCTGATGTGACTCTATGGCACCTCGGTTCTGTCGGATTTCCTCTAAACATCTCTCGATAGGGTCCCGAGAAGTATCAACCTCCATCGGTACTGCTTCGTCTAAGTTCATGGTAGATAATAAGTCTAACCGGGATGCTTGATCCTCGACATAGGTCATAGCCGCATTTACATCTTCGGCCCGTTGGCTCAGCACGATCCTGCGTGCCAGCGGCTTATCCTGTAGTGACCTAATATATGCACGAAGGATGACACGTTTCGAGTCGTCGTTTACATCTCTGGTGAATCGACTCTAACTCACATTTTAGTCTCTCGGCTTCGTTTGTGGACACAAATGCCGTTATCACATGTTGCCTAATTGCTCTCCATGTTACGGTGGAGTTATCCTTGTCCTCGAGAAATAAATCGACTTCCCTTTGGAGACCCCCGGCTGTTGTCCATATCGCCAAATGTGCTGGACTCCCATTGATGTCTCGAACATCCCATACCGCTGCGTCACATTCCTCTAACCACTCGCGCACCTCGGCCGGAATGAGTCCATCGCACTTACGAATAGCCGCAACGTGATTTCGCAACCTCTCCCGTTGTACTCGTGATTGTTCGTGAGCGGCACTGTCAGCACGCACGGCATTCACTAACGTTGTTACGCCCTGTGCTATGGCCTGCAGATCTTGAACTCGCACGGCCTGATCCGCCATACTTGTCTCGTCTTGTAGTATCCTGGCAAGCTCGCCAATGTGGACTTTTTGCGTCTTATCCGCAGTTTATGGGCTTGCGCGAAAGAGATAAGACAACGGGGATCTTCTCCACATAACCCTTTCTGTAGGTTCGTCTTCGGTCAATCCAAAGAACTACAAGACAATTCGTTGAGATAAACAGAGGTTGTTGTTGTTGTTGTTTACTTCTGCATCATCACATAGACAAAGTACAGCAAATCATGATAACCAAAAACGTCTGTACAGATGAAGCAATGGTGTTAATGCTTAGCCTAGTGTAGTATACATCGAACTTTTATACAGTACAGTAAACAAGATACTTAACGCAGGCTCGGCCTAAACTTCAGTTTCTCACAACTCAAACACTTAATTAGGGAAACTACCGGAATGGACACTTGAGTGCTGGTCATTGCGCGGACAGAGCTCGCCTGTTTGACCACACTGATTCAAACAATATACATGTATAGCTTTATCATGTTAAATAGACGTTCAGGTTTGCTAGATCTCCCCAAAATATATAACCACGCACAAATACTCATCTGATTCAAACTCTTTCTAATCCATTTAACAAAAGACAATTCATTTATATGACAGTGTGTGTTGAGAGAGAGGGAACTGTTCATCTGCATCATCCCAAAAGCTCTATATATTTTGAGGATGCAACTTCCCTAAACCCTAGCACAGTTTGTTGTGTCATTATACAAGAGCGGAAACTGAGCTCTGGGATTTGACAGTTGAGAGCACAGCGCTCTGGGTTGGGACAGTGGAGAGCTCGGGGCATTGAGATGAGACAGTTAAGAGTTCCGAGCTCTCGGACCCCTCGAATTCGGTGCTCCGATGGATCCGATGTCGGAGCTTTTAATTGTACACTTCCGGTCACATTCAGTGCACCGTCCGGAACTTCGTGATTCTCCTTGTGTATTGTTACATGTGTTCCGTATTCCGACGGTCTTTCATAATATCTCCGAAATGGCGCGTACGTAGAGGTCGCCCCCGAAGACTCATCACGAGGTAGGATTTCCACAGGTTCAAGTTCAGGAAAATAGATCGTTCGATAAAAAAACACCCACGCCCCATCCCGGGATATGCGCTAGGTCCACTATCTGCATCGAGTCATTTGCTGGAATTCCACACGTCTATATTTCAACAGTTAATGTATTACAATTACAAGCGATTACAAGTCCGTCATGACACACGCGATCTATGAAAAAATCGGCACCTGGCATGCATTAGTCCTTCTAGACTGGGGAAAACCGATATCAGACTGATATTTGGTTTCTAACAGGAAAACAAGTTGTATATTAACATGCTAACCAAATCGCGTCCATAATTCAAAGACTTAATTCATATAACAGCAGCACCAAATTAAAGAAGGTAGTACCTTTCGCGATAAGATTTTCTGAGCCAGGGCTCCAGTGTTTGATCACCAACTTTGGTCACAGTGGTTGTGGGGTTTTTGGGGGTTTTTTTTGTTGCGTTTGGTAGTGATAGAGCTCATGCATTTTCTCAAACAAAAATAACTGACGGATGTGAGACAGAAAGATAGACCATGAGAAAATGTCTGTTGAATGACAGATCATGCGTTAGAGCAGTTCTCCATATAGCCTTGGTGACCAAAGGTATAAAGAGGCCACACGGTTTAAACTTAGTTTAAACACAAGACCGTTGTATAATCTTAAAACCAGTGAAGGCTTTACACACATTATTTGTGATTTGTATGTCAAATGAACGTCTGTTCTCTGCGTTCCCGGTCATTTCACCCCTGTCTTCAAGTACAGATTTTCTGCTTTTCTACAAATCTGATGTTGGTAATTTGTGGTACAGACAAGTAATCCGAGTAATCATGCCTATATTTTCGTCAGCTCGCTTTCATGTATGGGTGGTCATTTCTATCTTAATAGTCAATATAACAGCTGGTTATGCCATACAAATGCTCCAGCTACAAGAGGAATCCGTGGTTTAAAGTACTAGATGAATATCTATACTTCTAGTATAGTATCAGCGCTATAACATCAGCTGTAGGCTCTACTGGCTGTCTGAAAACTATTGTCACTTCCGAATATATAGATACATGACTCAATGACGACGTCAGCTTGAAATGTCGACGCTTGCCCTATATTCTATGATGGAAGTTAGTAGCAGTAGTGTGTTATTCGCCACACAGGAGAAACCAGACATAAGCGGGAGTCTAATTTAACAGAATCATTACACAATGGAAGCTACGAACAAGCCCCTATACTAGACGGGAGAGAACTCCCGAACAATCAGATAAACATGAATCAGGGAAGCATTCAACTTTAACCCTCTTTGAGAATTCCTTCAAAAAATCGATCTGTGCTAGCCTTTAATTGGGGACACCCTAGTTCAAGTTTCAAGTTTCCCAAGTTTTCTAGTTCCAAGTTCCCAAGTTCCAAGTTTCAGCTCTGTAGTTCCAAGCTCCAGTTCCCCAAAGCTCCCCCTCTGACGTTTCAAGCTCCAGTTCCCCCAAGCCCCACCTCCAAAGTTCAAAAGCTACAGTTCAAAGCTCCCAGACCGAACTACTCCCAGATAAAGAAGGCTTGAGGGCCAATAAATGACAAGCTCCATGGTTTCAGAAAGATCTCTACCGATACTGTTCAACATCTAGTACTAAACCTCTCGTAATACAGGGCCTGTCGCCTAATAATATTTCTTTACAATACTTGTATATGTTTCGGTACATTTTTAGCATCGGTCGGTCTTTCTTTTTTTCAGTCATTACCGTTCGGCGGTAATTGTGCATAGAAATTGAGCCAAGCAGAATATTTTGATCTATCATATAAAATTGGCAATATTTGATGCTGACAGTGCACAATGTAAACTCGAAGAAAAAGAAAAATAAGATGGATTAAAAAAGTTATTAAACTTCACACACATTTCTTTGTAAACGTCGCATATCCTTTCTGTATGTAGACCCCTGCCGGCCAATAATTGAAAGTTGGCATGATCATTTGCCCCTGAAAACTTAAAATGACTCAAATATAAATGGTTCAGCTCTCAATGCTGGTATACAGAAATGATAAATAAATCATACAAATCTGGAGTCGGAATCAATCTCTTATGTTGCCTCTTGTTAGCCTTTGTTACACCCTTTATACATCTGCAACATCCCTTGTGTTCAGTTCCTGTGTAATTTCAGAAAATGAAGCCTTTTGATGATTCACGGATATCAAACTACTGTACCTTTCTCTGGATCCAATCAGGAATCAGCCTTATCCTGTTTGTAAGCAATTTTATTACATCCATATCTCAAGTACATTCTGATGAGGCAAATTCCATTATTTGATTTAGATAATTCCTGTCCAGAGTCTACTTCTCAGGGATTCCCCACCTGCACTGTCATATATCCATCACTATTACGCAACCAAAGTTATGTTGTGTCTATATTCTGGATTATCACTTTGTTTCATGTGCAGTCATTTAGATACCTGGCAGCCTTTGACTTATCTTATGCACATATTCTCACTAGGTCCCCCACAACCTGTGTAAACCTGTAATTCTAATAGTACAGGGGCTTCAATTGTGTGTGTTGGGAATGGAGGGGGGGGGGCGTCAACTTCACGCTTACCAGAACTACATGGCGTGTTTGTAATCATCACATCAGCCACAAACGGTAAACTATTATGTAATTTTATTGATGCAGCTCGGTTTCACAGAAAGCCATAATCATCCAATCGGTTGCAACCACCGATGGGTGGACGTCCATGGCTCTGTGCAAAACAATTCAAATTTTCAAAAGTCGACAAATAGAAATACGAAACTGCGCATCTGAAAACCCCTCGGCTCTGGGCGCCAGCCATTCATAATTTATTCAATTTGAACCAAGGTGTCAGGAACACCAAGCTGTCAAGTGACAAATATACAGATTATCAAAAATGTTGCAATTAGAAATGGCCCGTAAGGTTTCCATCCAATCAGAGAAACCAGTATTCGTTACATAAGTCTCTTGATGCATCGATGATGTATACCAAATTTTACTTCGAGCATTTGAACGGTATCAGAGATAAACAGCATTAATGATGTCGCATAAATTAAAGATGGCCACCCATCCTTCCCGCCACTCAGAAGGACTGATATGGTTATTCATTCATGCAAGTCTGTTCATACATCGATGCTGTATACCAAGTTTCGTATAGAACAAATAAAATCAAATTGTATCAGAGACATACATCATTAAAGATTTTGCATAAATTAAAGATGGCCGCCAAGGTTTCTAACCAATCGGGTCCAGATTCATTCGGGTTCTGGGTCACGAGCATATGGATGTACACTGCAAGTTTGGTGTGCATAGGTTAAGTCGTTCTAACGATATCTTGGTAATGAGAAAGCTATGATGGTCTCGCATAAATTAAAGATAGCCGCCAAAGTTTCCAACCAATCGGGTCCAGATTCAATAGGGTTCTGGTTCACGAGCATATCGGTGGGCACTGCAAGTTTGGTGTACCTAGGGTAACGAGAAAGATACCTAAAGATATCTGGGTAACGAGAAAGGTGTGATGGACGGACGGACGGATATGACGACAACACTATCCTTCGGCCAAATTTTGGCCGAGGGGTAAAAAATTGAAACAATGCTGACGATTATATGAATTACATAACTCAGAAATCTTTGAAATGAAACTAATTGCCATCCATTCATACATACCTCTAATTTTGGGTGCTGATGTGTGAGTGAATTGCGGTAATTCGATATATGGGGTACCGGTATCTAGTGATCAAGAGGGTCAATGCGACAGTCCGAATCATAAGGGGAACAAGACGGGTATATGATGAATACAAGAAATCTGATGACCGGTCGCATTTGTCATGTTTGTAAAAGAAAGTTCAGTCGCGTATCATCGGCTTATTACCGATGTGTTGACCGAATAGCCTCAGTCAAATCATACCACGATACTACATTTGTTAGTACACACATAGCTCAAAAAGTTATGTTTCAACAGAATATTTAGCAAATCATCCAATTATTTCTGCATAAAGGCATGGAATGTACCCCCTCTACTCCTTACTTACTTTCCCTGATCCCACAGCTATCCTGACACGTCTTTACGGTCTTCCGACCTCCAAAAATCTGATAAGATGGGCATTTGAATTTGAGAGAGAATGATGGTCACTTTCTGTGACCTCGTAGCTATCCCAGCGAAGTTTCACAACAAAAGAAACAGAGCGATTGTAAAATTATAAGACGGAAGTATGTAATCTAAGTTCCTCTACAGAGGATGGATAGGACTTTCTTCCATTTAAAGTTATTGGCGATCTGTGCTATCCTGAAGGATGTTTTCACAAACTTCTAATCCCCCAAAATATTGGTTCTAGTAGGTGTTAGATGCGGCTTACTTTAATCTGTAATCTATAATCAGTGAGCTCCACAAGAATTCAAAACATGTGTTGAACAGGCTAGACAGTAACATTATAATAAGTAACATTATAATAAGGGCTGATTAACAATGGTGTATGTGTTATGCCTCTTAAACAACCAGATGTGTATCATATCTGGGAGCTTTTGAACTGTAGCTTTTGAACTTTGGAGATGGGGCTTGGGGGAACTGGAGCTTGAAACTTCGGAGGGGGAGCTTGGGGGAACTGGAGCTTGGAACTACAGAGCTGGAACTTGGAACTTGGGAACTTGGAACTAGGGAACTTGGGAAACTTGAAACTTGAACTAGGGTGTCCCCTTTAATTGGCCCAATGTTATAGCCAGGTAACTATTCTTCCCCTTCATGACGTCTAGGGATCCATTAGTCAAAGTCCCATATTTCTAACACCTTCGTTTTGGGAGATATTGTCTGTATTGATGGTGTTATTTCCGGTTGACCCACTTCATTCACAAAACAGTTCTATTATTCTTAGCTCTCGGATAAAACCGTTGACTCAATTTCGTCCTAATGACGTCACCCTAGCCTCGATCTTAGGGGTCAAATGTCACATGCGGCAGAAACAGAATTTTCCATATTAAAGAGATAGGGCACATTTACCTGATTAGACCAGATGTACTACTCATGATATATGGATTATTTCGTCATTTGTGTTGTGCTTGTGTGTAAACCCTGTGGACCCAGTTTGACGATATAGCCTTGTGCAGCCAGTTCCTGCAACAGAATCTAACCGCATGCTTTCTACCAAAGTTGCCTAAAGAATAAACCTAATGTTCAACTTCAATAAAGCTGCCATTGTCCATTTTCCAATTCTTATATCGCATTATTCTTTTCTCATAAGTCAAGCGAAACTGAAAACCTGATTAATTGGAATAACAACGATCCAACTGACAACTCGTCGCATATTCCATAGGTCACGATAATTAATACGGCCATCTCCGTATATGAATCTCAATGGACTCGGAGTCCCAATTATCTCGGGCTGTTAATATATGCGAACATCGTCCCTCCGTGGAATTTACAGTCAATAAATATTTAAGTGAGCTACCCTGTTTTTTCCATGCTAAATAGACATTTGATTTTATGAAAGCTGTACATGTGATGATGTATTTAAAATTCCACAAAAAAGTGTTTTGTTTCAATGATAAGGCTCGTTTTTGATGGGAATTAAAGCAAAATCGGCTAGCTGCTGCAGAAATTTATTTAATCCGAACATTTAGACTGCACTATTGTATGAAATGCAAAGTAGTTGCCTAATCCAATTAGGTTGTCATTGTCCATTTTCCATTTTTGCATGGCTCTTTTATCAGAATGAAGAGAAATTAAAAAATGGCCCGATCATACGATTTTTAATTTCTTTTGATTTGCGAGGAAACGACCATGAGATATATGCGTTTCTTTTCTTCATTTATGATGCCTGTAAAATGTAGATCACTTTTGAACATCAGATCCCCAAAGCGCAAAACTGTATGTTTATAAGATACACTTGGTAGAATCTAAAAGAGATTAGAGCAGTTTTATATGCTCGAACATGAATTCGAAATTGCTCTACATCTTTTTATCTTTCTGAATCAGCCGCTTCATCGGGGTGAACTTTTCTGCGTCACTGGGAAACGTTCTACAATTCCGGCAGTCGACGGTCACTGAACTATCTACCACATATGGTGAACTGATAGTGTTACAATAAGCGAATCTTCGAGAGTGTGTGTCATTCCTGTATCTGACCGCATTATTCAAGTCTGTTTTATACGGTTCAAACCGGTTTGAATTCATCAGTTATGGACGAGTTTCGACTAACGCTTGACCAGTTCTTATCACAATGTCCACAGCTCTAGCGTCCAAATACTAATATAATAATTACCTATGTTGCAGTGCAGCCACCGCTTTTAATAAGAGCTAATATACCATTCTGAGATCAGCATAAGGATTGCGAACACTGAATACACCAGCAATATCTCTCTCAGTATTTGTTTCCATTAAGATTGTAAAGCTATGCCGGCGTCATCGTGCGACTGGGTTATCATTCAATATGACGAGGAGGAACAGCCGCTCCTGAATAAATCAACGACATCCCTCAATTCTTCAGAAGATGGAAAAATAATCGACAAAAATGGAACAACGCCAAACCAATGCGCCAAGAATGCACTGGCCATGTCCCTGGCATTTCTGCTTGCCTTCACGGGGTTTTCAGCATTCCAGAACCTGCAATCTAGTCTGAATCCTATTGGAGAGGAAGCTCTGAGTTTGGTGGGGATAGGAGCTATCATAGGATCATATATGTCACCTTTCGTCACAAATGTATTGGGACCAAAGGGGTCGATCATCGCAATGTGGATATGCATGTGTTGTCTGATCGGTGCTAACTTTTATCCCCTGGTCTATACGGTTTTTCCCGCAGGAGCCATGTTCGGTTTCATGGCAGGTTCCGGTTGGATGTCTCAGTTGTCGTATACTACCAATACGGCCATGAAATATGCACAGCTTACGGACAAAAGTCAGGAGAAAATGGTGGAAATCTCCAATGGAATTTTCTACCTAGGTTATTCGGGTTCTCAAATGTTAGGAAACTTTATATCTTCCAATATATTGGAAGATAGCAATACTACAAATTATCAAATAAATAACACTCATATGGCAGATTGTGGTGTACAATTCTGTCCAGTCTCTGACACTAGTTCCAGCACGAAAACCCCGATTCTTTCACACACTGTTTACACCTTACTTGGGGTGTTCGTTGCAGGACCGACAATGGCCTTGCTGGTATCTGCTGTGTTTCTGGATCCGTTAAAGAAATTCGTCGTGAAAACGGACGGTAACATGACGGAACAATGCTCGGGGTTGAAATCCAAGCTCATGGCACCTTTCTGTCTCTTCAAAGATGTGAGAATGTTATTGCTCGCGCCAATACTATTCTATTCTGGGATGGAACAAGTTACAATGTTTGCTGATTTTACTGAGGTACGGTAGAGTATTCCGATCGTTTTATTTTCTTCATTAACACTCACTGACAAAACATTCTGTGTCATGACGGGGTTTGAATTGACTGAATACTAGTAACGTCGGACTTGTCATTCTTGGTTACTTCGGATTGGCTATGGTATTTAGTGTTATTTTGGACTAGCTAATACTTATAATGGTTATTTCGGATTAGGTTCTAGTATTCATACTTTCTAGACTTCTGTGTGCAAACAATGCTTTGTTGTTATGAATGTTATACTTGTATCTGATGATGATTGCTAGTTTATTCTCTATCATTTATCAGTCAGATAATTATGTTCATCATATACCAACAAATGGCGATGGTGTTGAGCACAAAATCAGTAAATGGTGTTGAGCATCTCCCCAGCACGATTATTTCGTGTTGAGTCAAAATTAGCACTTAGCAACCAACACTAAAATATAGTGGTGAGCCATTTTATTGGTGTTTATATATCATCACCAGTTTTTTTGTGTTGAAATCAGTCAACACCAATTCTTACGACCACTGTATTGTGTTGACCAGCCTTAAACATCAAAACAAGGGTGAAGCAACACAATTTTCAGCTGAATATTGTTCTGTCATGGTGAAGAATCTGATGTGAATGCTCAGCCCATGTCCTCACCATGGGTTAGGTCATTCCTCACAGCAGGTTTATATGATGGGTTTCTTGCTTCTGCGCGTCTCTTGTCTTGGGAGTACGTACAACTGTATAGGTGTGGCTTGGATAGGTCGCTCATGCACATGGTAAGGTCGTTGACAAAGATTGAGGCTTATCACTGGATACTTCATGTGACAAACTGGCATGCAGACATTATGCGAGCTATCGTTTAGGATGGTCTCACGTCT